>VONZ01001771.1:0-99496 GCA_012976165.1 Labeo catla | reverse complement strand
ACATAAACCTACCCTGATTCAAACTGTCAATTTTAAGTTCTTTTTTAATTTACTTTGAAACACTGTATGGAATATACTCATTTAGATTTTTTTTTTTATATGTTATTCATTGCAGTTTGAAGTACTTTTAGCCTGTACATGCTACAGTACACAGTGTGTTTAATGGCACAGTGTTCAGTTTCCTCTGCCTCATGTTCAAACATATACAACTTTATCACAGTGCTTGCCATCCTGAATATCTAAAAACATGACATGCTGTAATGGAGGGTGTGACTATGGTGCAATGAAGTTATGAGTTGGTGCAAAAAAACTTTGCAAACGTTATAAACTAACCTCTGGAAGCACAATATAAAAATCTGAAATTGCATTTCATTACCCCTTTAATAACGTTCACATAATGCATAAGTAAAAACTACATCCATCAAAAAATAAAAAAAAAAAGAGTGAGAAAAAATATAAGCCCACCATTAACACATGAACACCACAGGAATGTCTGTCCTCCTGCCGTGGATGGGGCACATCAGCCCATGTCCATTTAAAGGTGCAGCCCTTAGCTTTGGAAAAGAACTGAAAAATAAAGTTATTAGGTATACGTTCTAATTGTAGATATGTTGTTTTGCCATATGCTCGGTCAATTATGGTATGCAGCATTTCACAATTAAACAAAAACATAAACACACTTTGGCAAATTTCTTCTAAAATTGCATACATTAAGGCAACCATCTACTAAATAATTCTTAACCTTTTTCCCCAATTGTAAATTTACTACCTCCAGTTTTTCAGAATGTCATTTTTCTTTTCCTCTTCTTCACCAGATGGATCCATGTATGTGATTGTTTTTTTTTTTTTTATGTCACAGAACTACAAAATAAGAACAGACAATTAGGACATAAAGTCATATCATATTAATTCTCAAGTGTCATTTTTATTTATTTATTTATTTATTTACAGTTCAACATTATTCAACCTCCCAGAGACTGCAGTACTTATTCAGCCTTTATTCAACATAGCTGTTTTTTAGTCATTATTTGTATGGTGGGGAACAAAATTGTCTTAAAACACAATTAAATCTTTAGAAACAGAATTAGCTTGAACTGTTACACATACATGCAGTTAGCCCACGCATGTGCCGAAGTTTGAGTAGCAAATATGAGCTCTCACAAAAGCTATAGAGAAGAAATAATTTTATTACTTTAGAAAGTAGAAGAGAGGTGACAGAAGCTTCTAAGCACTTCCAAGCAGTTTATTGGTGGTTTTAAAGAACAAAACAAAATTGCACCAAATTTGACTTTTTAGGGTTGAATAGATTATTATTTATTTATTTATTATTATTATTATTATTATTATTATTCAACTTACGTTGTCAGAATTATTCAAATGTCTATTAATAAACTAGTGATTATATTAATAATAGTGACCTGATGCCTTTGTTGAACTGTTTTCACAAAATGTTGTTCTCTGCAACAAACTGTCTTGCAGGTCAAGGGGGTTGAATAATTTCAATTGCCACTGAGCAAAACATAAATGGTCAGTTGTAAGCATTAGCTTGTTTTATTGCATATTTTATGGCATTTAGTCTAGTATGTTATGATTTGGCCTACTCACAGTGATTTCCATTTACCAGGTGGTCTCCAATAATTTTACTGTAGCACTTAAGTATTTTTTTTCTGGAAATACAGAATGATTAATAAAATCAAAATTAACTTCAGTTTTATATGGAATATCATGTGTACTACTTTTAACATAATTTATTGTATTTTATACTTATTATTTATGATGTATTGAAAGTATTAAAGTTAAAACATTCTCCTTTTGCAGGTAAATAAGCAATGATTTAGTATACAAAAAATTGTATGTTGCTTTTCCAGATAAATATAAACAATAAAATGTAAACATATGAATTACTAATACTTAAAACCTATGAATGCTATAAATGAAAAATATATGTATGTTGTACTCGCTTTTGGCTCACAATATTCTGATTCTAGATTACACAAATTTCTCTATGCCTTCAGAAATCCTGGAAGTTTTTACCTTGACCTTTTCAAAAACTATCAGCTAGATGTAAGTGACTGAACAGAAAGCACATTTTAAGTAGCATCTGAAGCATGTCCTTACATGTTATGTTAAAAGCATTTTTGAGAAATTGTGTTCATGACCTTGCTCATAGAGAACCCTCTTAAGAGCTAAAATACAATCTTATCTGGAAACATTTCTTTATCATACATACGCTATACTGGCTCAACCAAAATGAGACCTATATTCAAAAATCCACTGAAAACGACACTCATTTCTAGAATTCCATTTGGCGTTGCTAGTGTCACAGCTTCATTCTTTAAATGTCTGATATTGGGTATGTAAACAAAATATTTACTTCACCTTGCAAAAGTACTGGCTTTTAACTCTCTGTGATCCCACCAGAATCTTGGTCATCGATTGTGTGCAAACACTGTACACATCCTCACATTTCTTAAAGAGAAAAGGAATGACAGTTTTATAGTGCCAAACAATTATTATAATGGCTCATAGCAAATAATATACTTCATACCTTGCAGATAATTGACATCGGGGCATCGATTACCTATTAATAATAGTTATAGTTAGAACCCAGTTTAAACAACAACAACAAAAACATAACATTTTAAAATGCATTTATCATTAGTATGCATAATGCATTAATAACTTACCACATCTGGTATGTATCCTGGCTCGTACAGTGATGTTAAATGGGCAGCTGAAAGGCTATATGGCCCAATACAGCCCACTAAAGAATCCCATTGGAGATCTGTGTTTAGAAGGAAGCAAGGAATGAAGGAGGGAGGGAAAGAAGGAAATACGGATGGATGGATGGATGGAAATATTTAAAAAAAAATTATCAAATATAATTTGAAAATTCTAAAGGGCATGTACATGTTTATCAAACACTGAATGTGCACACTTTCCAGTCATGATAAATCAAACACTGTTCATTAGGAAAGCAATTCTGTAAATATAAATAAATTTAGGTTAAGAGTCAAATATACCAACAAATGCTACTGTATAGTTCCCTTAAAATAATAATAATAATTTATGTTTTAAAAAATTAAAAGATTAGTAAATCTAGACAGTACTGAAATTATTACGATGGTCCAGGACCAACATTAGTGAATCTAAACTGCACTGAAATGATTACAATGGTCCAGGATCAACATTAGAATAATTATGATGGTCCAGGACCAACATTAGTGAATCTAAACTGTACTGAAATGATTATGACGGTCCTGGATCAACATGTCAACACACACAGAACTTTTATTTTGAAATGTCTTCCAGCTTCTGGCTCATTCAAACACACACAAGATAAATGATGCATTCTCATAACCATCTAAAACAGTTTTCAATATGAACTCTATAAAATAAACATTGCAATAATTCATCAACAGCGGATATACTGGATATATGAATCATAAACGATCACTGTGCATTAATGCACAATTGACCGCAAAATGCATTGAACCTGTGAACCCATAGATCACGTAACGTTCTTACTATTAAACAGGGCTCATATTTAGTTAATTAAATCACAGCCTTTTGAAACTCAGCAATCACATGAACAATTAAAAGCCATATCGCGGTTACCCTCTCCCCTCCCCCCTCTTAAATTCAAAGCTTTTTATGATCATAAATGTAACAAATAATAACAATAATCTATGAATTTACTTGGTATTCGCGCATGCACTCCTAAATGTACTTTACTGCACAGACACATTTACGTTTGGGCACAAAGGTGAGGGAAAGGCTTGCACATTAGCTAAACATATACTGTAAAAAACAATTTGTTGAGTCAACTTAAAATAATTTGTAACCTGGCTGCCTTAAAATTTTTAGTTTAGTCAACTCAAAAAAAGTTTATTTAACTTGAAATGGTAAATTATACTAAGTGACAACTTAGATATTTGAGTTGAATCAACATAAAATTTTAAGGCAGCTGGGTTACTTACCCATCTGTTAAGTTTAGCAAACACAGATATCTAAGTTGTTAGTACAACTTAACATTTCAAGTTGACTAAACTTATTTTAGTTGACTGAACTTAAAATTTTAAGGCAGCAGGGTAACAAATTATTTTAAGCTGACTCAACAAATTGTGTTTTTTATTTTTTACAGTGTACCTATTGAATGCAGTTGTTCAGTGCAGCATTATATGTCATCATTTAAGTATTTAATTTCATTTATATTTTTAAAATTTAATGAATAGATTTATAATTTTGGGTTACAATGACATTCAAAACAAAGAAGATAGAATAACTTACCTCTTTTGGGTCTGTCTGTATGGAAAAAGGAGGGAAGATTCAAAAATGGATTAACGATAGCCTCCTCAATGTGCACTAAACCTCATGTGTACTTAATGCAAGTATCTGTTCATCCTCTGCTACTGTAATTGTTGTACTTGTTGTAGTGTTGCCCACATCAAATCGAGCGCAAAAAGGTATTAAGGTCATTAGACAATGCTACATCATCAGGACAGGCAGAATTGCTCTTTTAATCAGTAATACTCTTTATACCTTGCCACATACTCGGAGTATCAGCATTGATGAAATGATTTTCAACCCTTCGTCTATAGATGACTTTGGACTTTTTTATGCTCTTCTTCAATCGTGACCGTGACTCTTTATATGCTATGGTGTCACTATAGTACTCTCAAAAGATTCTGTACCTCCTTATTCATCTATGGCCTGTTTTCATCTATGAAAACATCTTTATGTTCTTGTGCACTGTAACACTGTCTCTGTGTACTCCTTTAAATTCACCTCTGTGTCATAAGTGGCCTGTTGAGCAAACAGATCACACTGAGTTCTTTCAAAACAGTCCTGAAGCTGTGCAATAGCTTCTTCAGGACAATTTTTGATTGTCTTGATTACTGGTTTCTTCCTATGGACCACAGGTCTATATGCTGGTACTAAGAACAGTGAAAGGTGATCAGATTGCCCCAATGGTGAGTTGGAAAAAAGCTACATAAGTATAAGTATAAGTCTTTTGTATAAGTCTTTTTGCTCTTTAGGTTTTCACCAAACTTGGCGCTGTGCATTATGGCCAAATATCTCCACTTCGGTCTTGTCTGTTCGAAGGATATCATTCTACAAGACTGTTTTGTTCAAATGCAGCTTTGCAGACCTAAACTGTGCTGCACTTTTTTTTTTTTTAGATAGAAGAAGTTCTGCCAAGCCTTCCAAACATGCCATTTTTGTCCCATATTTTTCTAATGGTATTGTCATGAACTTTATAATTTAACATGTTAACTGAGGCCTGTAGAGTCTGAGGTGTAGTTTTTGGGTTGTCTGCCATTTCTCTGAGCTTTACGCGATCTGATCTGGGGGTGAATTTTCTGGGACGTCCACTCCTGGAAGGAGAGATGTCTGTTTTAAATGTCTTCTATTTGTGAACAAATTGTTTAAAAATGGCCATATTTACTCTGCTCAGATTAATGGTAGCAACAAGTGCTTCTCTAAGATGATTGCTGACGTCTTACCTCCTTGGCATTGTGTTAACACACACCTGAAGGCTCCAGACCAGCAAACTGCCAAAGTTTATGCTTTTAGAGAGGTGCTCAGACTTGCTGATGATCAGTTCATCAATGTTATTTACCCTCTTAATTTCAATGTTAACAATAAGGGTGTCCTAACTTTGTCACACATGGCTTTTCCATTTTGGCTTTATTTTTGTTCAGTAAATAATGACACGGCACAATTTATCATGTGTTGTTGTTCATCTGAGGTTTTATTTTTGAATTTTTAAGACCAGCCAGGGACCAGTTTTTTTTAATGATGTCCTGATACAGAAAACCATGTAATTCAATAGGGTGTCCTAACTTTTTTTCTGTGGCGGTATTCTAGTTCAGCTGACAAAGATCTCAATTCCAACATGGCTAATACACCAGTCATTATTGATGTAAATACAGACTCACCTCTACTCTTGCGGAATCCTTTAGTGATTGGCTTCTAATGATACAAAAGTTTGTTAATTCCACGGCTTTGTCAGGGGAACTAGTGCACTGAGCACGTCTCAGAAACAATCCAACTGGCAGTCTCTTAACGATTTTTTATTGTGGAGAAGCCACAATGAAGGTTTGTCCCATTTTAGCAAGTAGACATTTTGTTTGTGGCAGAGGGGTGTGGAGCATTGTGGCCTGTGTGGAACAGCTTCTTGCCTGGCTGTGGTGGTGGGCGGGGCAGCAGTGGCCTAATGGTTAGGAGTTGGTCTTGTAGCTACAGGTTGTGGGCTTGGGTCCCAGATTACTGGCAGGGATCAGGGGTGGAGGTCCCACCCCAATGCCTACAACCGGGTGAGAACAAGAACAAACTGTAGCTATATGGGAGCTGGCTACTCTGTGTGTGTGTGTGTGTGTGTGTGTGTGTGTGCACCTGGAAGGTATTCAGCATCACGTTATGGGGACCAAAATCCCAAAAGGATAATAATACCAGTAAATTTTGTTAATGAGAGGAGGGACCTTTGGCAGGAGTCCCATGTAGAGAACTGAACTAAATCATGCAGAATGAGTTTTGAGAAAGTAAAAGTGTGCACAGTCTCCTGTGGGGAGCTGAGTTTAGGTGTAGGGTAGGTGTGGGGTGGTGATAGAAAATCTGTTTGTACAATTATAAACCATTACACGCCTATGGAATGTCCCCATAAAACATGAAGCCAAACATGTGTGTTATTATTGTGTGTGTGTGTGTGGTATTGTTTCCAAACCAGTGTGTTCATGTTGTTCCAAACCAGTAAGACCTGGCGTAAAAGGCCACTTCACATATAGCTCACAAAACCAGGCTTGTGCTGTGAGTAAGCTACTGTGCAACAATGGACCTTTATCGCACTGGAATTGAACACCCGAAGTGCTTGTCGAAGCAGTGTATCAATTCTTCCGGTTATGTATATATTATTCAATGTGCTATAATCACTAGTTGAATAAAAGCCTGTTAAAATGAGCATCTGCAGGTTGATTTCAAAATCTGGACATTTTCAGAGACAGGCGAAGAAATTCTGATGATTACTGTGCACATAATTTTCCAAACACAACGGAACTTGTACTTTTAATCCGACGTACTGATCTGAGAAACCTATGGCTCATAAACATGCATGATTTCACCACACTGCGTCAATGCTGCAGTGTGTGTGAGACCTGATGAATAAAATCAGAATCAACATATTTATTTGTATTAAATTTTAGTCTTTATTCTGTCATTTTTCATTCACAGTCATTTCACTGTATGTAATTCATGTTTATGCCAAAATTCTTAAATAATACTCAAATCACGCTGTCAACTTGTTATACTGTCTAGATTAATTAGCTAAAATGTTCAACATTGTTATTTCTTTAAGGCAACGCCCACACATTCATTCATCTATTTTAATACCGCTCTTACGAAAATTAACCATGGTATGTGTAGTAAAACTATGGCAATACAATTGGAAATAAGTCCGCGGAAAAAATAAAAATATAACATGGTTACTACATTTACTATAGTAAATCCATGGTTAATTTAGTAAGGGTGTTTATTTAAAATGTATTTTAATGTAAACAGGTATAAAATATGATGAGAAAGACATTCTTAATGAGAAGACGAAATTGACTGCAGCAGGTTAAATTTATTTATTATTCAGAATGCACATTTGGAAGAGAAATATATTAATAGGAACATTTCAGCAGGTGATATGAGATGTAGGCGTAAACATCCTCAGTTTCGAAGTGCATACTCCACGCGAACGTGCTCCCGCGTAATATTTTAGAAGGACCATAATTCATCCCACGCATCTCATCCGTGTTGTGTCAGGAAATCGTGAAAACTGAGGCAGTGTGTCATTGTTTAGAATAAAAGCAGCCAAACACACTGCAGTAACACCGGCGAAAGAAAGGAAAGAGAGGATTCACCCATTAGTTTTCATTGCGTTGCGATGGGACCGGAAGTGGGGATACACTGCTTCGGTTACCGGATATAGGAAGTGAGATAAATGTCCATTGCACCAGTGTCACCAAAAATACACTGCATGACCAAACATTTAGGTGAGATAAATATGTTTTTGAAAAATGTAAAAAATAAAAATCTTGATTGGATTGTCACTGTAAATAATTCTACATGATAAAAAGAAGGCTTCAATAAGATTGGTCAGCAATCGGTGTTCAGCCTCAAACATCCTGAACGAAGCACCCCTAATATAAAGTGGGTTTTAAGCAAATACATAATTGTTCAAGTGTAGCTTGATGCAAATTGTACCTCTAATTATATTTTAGGATGTATATTCTTGTAAGCATTATAGATAGTTTGTGCTTCTGGTGTAACACCAAACTTTTGGAGGAAAAATAAGGAAAAATGCATTGTTGGTCGGCGCAAGTTAGCGTGTAGGCGTGAATTAGCAGAAGACAGTGGTTTCACGCTCTGTGTGAAAGCACATTCGTCAGCGGTTCACACCGCTTTTTCACATCGTGCCCAATGTGAAACGGCCATAAAACTGTAGATATATTGTAGTCGTGTTCATATCTTGCTCAAGCTTGTAATGTTAGTGAGACATAAAGCATCAGTTTGTTAATATTTGGCTTGTTATTCTCTTTTGTACAGTAGTAAATATTAACAAATATGGGTAACACTCTATTTTACAGTGTTCATGTTACATTTTACACATACTTATAGACATACATTAGTTGCATAAATTAATGCACAATCTAAACCAGTCTCTAAGCCAGACCCCATGAAAACGGTCATTATATACTTAGCCTCATGTCAGCACAAACCCATAAGAAATTCATTCCAGTGGAGGGACATAAATCTCTCAGATTTCATTAAAAATATCTTCCATTGTGTTTAGAAGAAGAAGTTTTATGGGTTTGGAACATCATGAGGGTGAGAGGTCTCATTTTGAGGTGAACTAACCTTTTAACCCTATAGTAAGTAAATGTTGTTAAATAATATTACTGAGTACATAAATGTACCTACACTGTGTCATGGACACTATAAAATAAATTGTAACTGAAGGATGTGGCTGGACATTTCAGATGATTATATGTGTGAACTTTTGTTTTTATAGGTGGACTGAAGAAGAATGCAGTGACCAAGACCGTGAACCAGAAAGACATCAAAATGGTTCACGGGAGTTAGAGACGGGGCAGAAGAGAGCAATCAAATTATCAAACCAAGGACAGTCAGATAAGCTATTTGAACAACCACTACGCTTTGCATTCTGTTTATTCAACTCCTGTCAGTAAACATCACAATATTACTACTTACCGCTGTTTCTGGTCTCTTCCCTTTGCAAACGTGACAGTAGGTCAATATAGCATAAAATTATAAAATCATATTTAGATAGGCTACCAGTATGTAAGTCTACATTAACGCTACTTGTAGTTTAGGTTAAACACAAATAAGCACAAAATAATTACATTTATAAATGAAGCCGGTAAATAAAGCAAATTGTTATAATGTTCAACAGGGACGATTCTAGGATTTTCATTTTAGGGGGGCTCAGCCCCCAGTGAGGGTATAATAACAAAAATTAAATAAATAAATAAATAAAATAAAAAATGTTTGACTAATAGTATACTATACTTATTGCAATATTCCACTGTATTGTATAGACAGGTATAACATTTGATTACTGAATAAGCCAAATACAAGTCTTTCTGATCTCACACACACCTGTTTACTGTACAAATACAAAATTTTACTGTTTGCATTTCTAGTACAAGCCTCTTTCCTTAGCTGAAGTGTGCAAACCTCTTTGCCACATGCACTAGAAACAATTGAAAGTTAAACTTTCAAATAAAAATGGCAACAGGATAGTTTTATAAAGTATGCATTAATGTGCTTCATTTTTGCTGGAGAAAACAGCTGTGGTGTGATGAGGGGTGATCACAGCGAAACCGTACGCTACAGTAGATGCGTCATATTCTGAGTTTGCATTTCACTGTTTTTATACTGAATCTGTTTTTTGTGAGTGAGATGAATTAATGCATGTTCACATATAGTCTAGAATACAGTAGCATCATGTTTACTCCCAATTTCCCAACAGGAGACTTGTCAATCAATAAATGGGGAAAAAGTAACTCAGATATTTTCTTAGAAATTCAAAAGTAGTGTGTTACTTTACTAGCTACTTGAAAAAAGTAATATTATTACATAACTTGAGTTAGTTGTAATGCGTTACACCCAACACTGCTCCCAACTGGATAGGCTAAAAAAAGTATTAAACTACACGACACCTACCTACATCGTCATTGCATCTTGTGCGCCACTGATAGGGCTGCCCCAGCCAACATTAATATATGTGGACCCCATATGGGTTATACCTGGGCAGCATGGGTTCCATGTGGGCATGGGCTGAAAATGGGCAATTTATGTGGGTCCCATGTATGTTTGACAATGTGGGACCCCATATATAGTTTTGAATATATGGGACCTTCATAGGATCTATGTGGGAAAAAAAATATTGCACTTAAAATACATCATTATTGCTTTTTGGTTAATGTTTTATTTTTTTTTTTTTGAATTTTCAATATTACAATGTTAGCCTGCTCATACATTTATCGAAATGTATTTGTTTTCCTTTATAATAATAATAATAATAATAATAATAATAATAGACTAATTTAAAATTCATACATTAATAAAGAGAAGTGAACAGTAAGTAATAAAATATGGACAGCAGAAATAAATACAATAGCGCAAAGATACAAGTGAAGTAAAAAGTTAATTCAGGTTGATATAACAGCAATATTGGAATAGTTGTCAAATGTAAATTAACTCTGTACAGTCTTCACTCTACAATATAAATATCTATTAATGCTTATTACAACTACAGAAGTTATTCAGGCAAAACCAGTGAGTGATATATATATATATATATATATATATATATATTTCCCCTCTTTGTCTTGTACTGTTTGATTAAAGGGTTAGTTCATCCAAAAATAAAAATTCTGTCATTAATTACCCTCATGTTGCTCCAAACCAGTAAGACCTGGTGTAAAAGGCCACTTCACATATAGCTCACAAAACCAGGCTTGTGCTGTGAGTAAGCTACTGTGCAACAGTTGCACCAATGTCACCAAAAATACACTGCATGACCAAACATTTAGGTGAGATAAATATGTTTTTGAAAAATGTCTAAAAAACAATGCCACCTCGACCCCTCAAATAAAAAAAAAAAAAATCCCCTCTCACAAGAGTCACCTAAGAGGGGAACTCATTTTCAAAAATAAAATTTATTCCAAAAATGTCTAAAACAATCTTGATTGGATTGTCACTGTAAATAACTCTACATAAAGAAGGCTTTAATAAGATTGGTCAGCAATTGGTGTTCAGCCTCAAACATCCTGAACGAAGCACCCCTAATTTAAAGTGGGTTTTAAGCAAATACATGAGTAAATGTTCAAGTGTAGCTTGATGCAAATTGTACCTCTAATTATATTTTAGGATGTATATTGTTGTAAGCATTATAGATAGTTTGTGCTTCTGGTGTAACACCAAACTTTTGGAGGAAAAATAAGGAAAAATGCATTGTTGGTCGGCGCAAGTTAGCGTGTAGGCGTGAATTAGCAGAAGACAGTGGTTTCACGCTCTGTGTGAAAGCACATTCGTCAGCGGTTCACACCGCTTTTTCACATCATGCCCAATGTGAAACGGCCATAAAACTGTAGATATATTGTAGTCGTGTTCATATCTTGCTCAAGCTTGTAATGTTAGTGAGACATAAAGCATCAGTTTGTTAATATTTGGCTTGTTATTCTCTTTTGTACAGTAGTAAATATTAACAAATATGGGTAACACTATTTTACAGTGTTCATGTTACATTTTACACATACTTATAGAAATACATTAGTTGCATAAATTAATGCACAATCTAAACCAGTCTCTAAGCCAGACCCCATGAAAACGGTCATTATATACTTAGCCTCATGTCAGCACAAACCCATAAGAAATTCATTCCAGTGGAGGGACATAAATCTCTCAGATTTCATTAAAAATATCTTCCATTGTGTTTAGAAGAAGAACAAGTTTTATGGGTTTGGAACATCATAAGGGTAAGAGGTCTCATTTTGAGGTGAACTAACCTTTTAACCCTATAGTAAGTAAATGTTGTTAAATAATATTACTGAGTACATAAATGTACCTACACTGTGTCATGGACACTATAAAATAAATTGTAACTGAAGTATGTGGCTGGACATTTCAGATGATTATATGTGTGAACTTTTGTTTTTATAGGTGGACTGAAGAAGAATGCAGTGACCAAGACCGTGAACCAGAAAGACATCAAAATGGTTCACGGGAGTTAGAGACGGGGCAGAAGAGAGCAATCAGGTCACAGCAGTCTTCAGGACTGTGATCAGCTTTGTGTGTGTTCATCAGTACAAATTGTGTTGAGACCAAGTATTGTATTACTGTATTGTAAGTTAAACAGAGTTGTTGTGTTTTATGTTGTCACTGAGGCTTCAAAAGGGATAGTTCACCCAAAATAATAATAATAAAAAAAAATTTATTCTATTTTTTCTATTGATTTATACCAAGGGTGTCAAACTCTGATCCTGGATGGCCACAGCCCTGCAGGATTTAGCTCCAACCCTAATTAAAAGTACCTCATCCAGTTAATCAAGTCATTCAGGCTTATTTGAAAACTAGGTGGTATGTGTGTTGGATCCGGGTTGGACTAAAATCTGCAGGGCTGTGGCCCTCCAGAAGTTTGACACCCCTGCTTTAAACCCATAGGACTTTCATTCATCTCCGAAACACAAATTATGTTTTTAAGGAAATTAAGACTTTTCTGTCTCTCCATTGAAATTCTACTCATGACTTATCAGATGACTTGAATTAAAATACTCTCTCTCTCTATATTTATATGGATTTTTTTATATAACTGTTTTGGAGCGTCAGAGGTTAGAGTGAACAGACTTTTAATGAAGGGACAGAAAATTCCCAGGTTTCAATAAAAATGTCTTTGTGTTCTGAAAATGAATTACTTTCTTATGGGTTTGGAGTAACATGGTGTATAATGAAAATGTTTTCATTTCTTGACTGTTGTTTTTTTTCTTTTTGTTCTTTTTCAGTGTTTTATTAAATGTTAAAAACCAGCTGTTAGGATGGTATCACCCTGTTTTAAATGAATCTGGCAACGTTGCTGTTTAACACTTTACAAACATGTAAAGTTTTATTGAAAATGTCTGAATTATAATAAAGTATTTGATATACTGAACTTTTACATTTTAAATTTTTTAAATGACACCTTTCATGTTATGTAAATTTTGTAGATAAATGAACAGAACAGTTTGAATGGCTTCAAACGGGGACCAATATGGGTCTTAAGTATGTTGCCCAGTTGGGGCCCATTCAGGTTCTATATGAGTTTCATATGGGCTAATTCACATGGGGACCACATGGAACCCATGGACAAACCCATGTAGGGCCCATATGTGCATGGGCCCCATGATAGAATGTTGGCTGTGAACCAGCGCATTTAGAGCTGGTGGGCATTCATGAGAAAACAGCATGCTCAGTACTGAATTAATCGTTTCCAGGATTTGAAGGAAAAAGATTACTTCACAGGTGGTTTCTTGGACAAGCAGCTAATATTGTTCACCTGTCTGAATATCACTGAGGTAAGTTCAAGTATTAGGCCTAGCCTAAAATTAGGCCCAAACGTTTATGTCCAATATCAGTATGGAGGCCCAAACCGGCAGAAATGTATACATACGTACACAGATATAATGTAGAAAATAATAAATGAAGGGAAGAATGCAAAAGAAATTCAGGATTAAATGTAGCCTAATTAAATTGAATTATATAATTCATTGTAATTGCATTTAATCCTGAATTAATATTACTTCTTCCCTATATTTATTATTTCCTGTATTTTAAAATGAGTTTATTATTCTTTTTAAACTTTATATTTATGTATTCAGATGTGTTAATTTCCATATTTATTTATCCATTTGTCTTTTCCGGTCTTTAATACATTATTGGTTGAGCTCATTTTATAGTATGCGGCTCTGCAGTGGAGATGCGTTCGTTCACTGTCTAACATAATTCATTGTTAGTTTTGTAATTTTTTTTTCTGGAATTTTTTTTTTTTGATCTTGTTTTGATGTTTTTTTTTTTTTTTTTTAATTCCATAAGTTAACATTGCAAGTTATTTGGCTTTGGACTATTTGTTTTTGTGGGGTCGAATTAAAAAAGTCAGTGAAATCTCATTTTAAAGATATTATCAAAAATTCTTTTTTATAGTCTAATAAAAGTTGAGAAAAAAATAGAATTAGCCTACAGCCCTATCTACAGAATATAGACCAATTCTATTTTTTTCTTAACATTTAACTTTATCTTAAAATTTGTCTTGAATAATAGGCCTATTTAAATCAACTTCATTACAAATATTCTTCATAACAGGTTTTATTTCATAGCGCATATAGGAAGGTAACGATGAACTATTCTTCAAAACAAACAATTCTCTGCAGCTCTTCTGTCGCAGTTGGAATGTGTTGACAGCGTAACAGCATTTGGAGTATGAACGTTCTGTAGACCACTAAAATGAAAATTAAACATATCTGAAAAGACAATGTTGAGCAATAATTCCAAAAAGAAATAAAAACATGGGACTGGAATGAATAAACTGATTTCTAATAGGCCTACTATTTAGCCTATGCAGAAATAAATAGCAGGCCAAATAGAAACAGAAAATCGTGCTATTGAGCTTGTAACCTTGGTGCCATGGAAACATATTTCCCTCAAATACACCAGTCGGGACATCACAGGTAGGCTAATGACACTCTTTAGGCAAATCATAAAACACATCACTTGTGCCAAACAAAAAAAAAAAAAAGATAAATAATGACTAATTAATAACTGAATTAACGACAGAATGACACAAACACTGGTTTCCTTTATGTTTTATTTAGTTTTTAGTAAATACAAATGTGAAGATTGTAACTATGACAACGTCTGCTCTGAGACCGCAGTGTGACCTCCACTTCCACGGCCTCTACCAAAACGCCTCCACTAGAAAGCAGCAGTTGCGCTGCGACTTCCGCAAGAAGTTTTATTCAGCTTGTGTAGTGTCCTTTGCATCATTCATTCATTCATTCATTCATTCGATCCGTTCCAACTGAATCATTGGTTCACTCGAGTTCTTCAAAACCAGTGATCTAAAATAGATTGTCATTATATAGGTCAGTGTTCTATTAATCGGCAAAGCAGGCACAGTTTTAACTTGGTATCTCAAAATAGCCAAATGTTTCCATATTAACTGCACTGGCTGAATATATCGGCTATATCTTTGTTCATAAGTTACAAGTTTCTAAGAAAAGTGTACAAAGTATACAAATATACAAGCCAGAGCATTCTCAACTCTATTCAGGAAGATAGGTCATATTTATACAAACAACATCAGCCCAGACATCCAATAGAAGTCTTCAGAAGTTATGTGTTACCTTATACGGACAGAAAATAAATATAATTGTTGTAATGAATTGGGTATTATAATTTTGTGATAGGCCTGCTCTCTAGTGGTGACCCATATAGTGATGTATTGGAAATCAAGCCGTTAAGTAAAATAACGTTTTACACAGCAGACAATTGTGTCGTGTTATCATTCATCTGCCAGCATACACAACAAAATTGACAACGAGGACCCAATGTCTTATGTGTCTTATGATGTGAATGACTGCTGGTTCAGGGATAAAGAGTGGAAGAGATGCCATTAAAGGGGCACATCGAGTGAGTATGCAAAATGGATAAACAAAGAATACAAAAAGACAGAACACACAAAGTGAAACATAAATCTGCCACTGTACATCAAGTAACTAAAAATGAAGCTAACACAAGTTCAGGTACAGATGATCTTTCATGTTTGGAACTGTACCATATTAAGGAGACAGATCAAAGAGCTATTTGGCTTACACCAGATGTGTAGAGGGGCAGTCGTGGCCTAATGGTTAGAGTCAGACTTGTAACCCGGGTTCGTTACGGGTTCGAGTTTCAGGTCTGGCAGGGATTTTCAGTGGGGGGAATGAATCAGGCCCGGCCTGTGGCATAGACTGAATAAGCAAATGCTAGGAGTGTTTTTATTTATTTTTTTTTTTATATCTGCTTTTTTATTACCAATACTATTTTAATCCTATGAATTTAAAATATTACAAAAAACAAACAAACAAAAAAAAACAATCATCCCACAAAAAACATAACTATTTTGTTGCTCTCCTGACTCACCTTGGTTCGAAGCATGATCAATCTCCCCCCCGCACAGCCACACTTTATAAACATCAGTGACCTAATTGTGATAGTTGCTAATATAGGTATTATCACTATGTCAAAAAGACCAAAGCCCTTAAAATAGCGTAATAACAATGTCTGGAGTTCCAGAGATTTGAGATTTTTTGAGTCGCATGATAACACGTTTTAATTATATTTTTATGTTATAGTTTTGTAGTATTTGGGTATTTATGGTGTTTTTAATTAGAATTGGCTAATTTTGTAATGTTTTGTATATAACTGGGCTTAATAAAAATAGCAACATTTTATGTTAAATTCACTTTAAAGAAGTACATTTCTCAGTTTAATTTGTGGTGATAACATTAGAAAGGGCTATAGTTTAGTACAGGGGTCACCAAACTTGTTCCTGGAGGGCCGGTGTCCTGCAGAGTTTACCTCCAACTTTCCTCAACACACCTGCCTGGAAGTTTCAAGTATATCTAGTAAGACCTTGATTAGCTGGTTCAGGTGTGTTTGATTAGGGTTAGAGCTAAACTCTGCAGGGACACCGGCCCTCCAGGACCGGGTCTGGTAACCCCTGGTTTAGTAGAATATTGCTGCCATCTACTGGAAATTAAACACTTCAAATTCATTTTGAAGATTAAACAGTAACATTACTGTATGCCAGTGAAGTGTTCAAACAGAACTGTAGTAATGTTGTGCAGGTATATTGTTATTCTTGCTGTTTGTGTTCAATTTATAATGTGACATGTAGCACTTATATTTTTATAGTTTCACTGGAAACAATTTAAAATAAGGTTAATTTTTCCATTACTAATATTAACAAAAATAATCAATGCTGTCACGCATGTATTGTTCATTGATAGTTCAAGTTATTTAATACATTCACTAATGATACCTTATTGTAAGTGTTGCCATTTCACTATCATCAGCCTTTTTTTTTTTTTTTTTTAATAATAATAAGAAAATGTTCCTAACACCCAATAGTCAAATATACTCCTCCATTTCTCTGTTCAGATGCACTTTTGAAATATCTAGCCATGGAGTTTCTATAAAGAAAACCATATTTTTAACAAGCATTATGTGTAATGCCTTTGCTTATGCCTTGTCAATCAAATACTCAAGATGTCGCACATGCCAAGCCCACCTTTCAGCAAGCCCTTGGCGGGCTGGTTTCTCTGGAACAGATATATAAACAAATGGACCAACAAGCAAACTCGCTGAAATTATTATTTATTTTACAACGTCTGTCTCAGAGCACAAATAAAGTCCCATTCTGTGAGGTTAAAGTTCAGTAATTGTTTAGTTATTTGAATACAGCTGTTGTGTCGCAAAGTGTGATTTTCATATCTTTACCATCATTGTGACTCACATGACGCAAAATCCGTCTCCGCTGCCTAGATGGTAATGTTTTATCCTTTTGGCCATAACCTCTCATACATTGGAAATTAATGAATTCACTTAGATTTTTTATTTGAACTGTTTGTATGTGTTTTAGCAGTCTGTCGTTTTGTAGTTTGGCTTCTTGGAACAATCTACCTAACACTGTTCTGGTTTCTCAGGACGTGACTCTGTCGGTTTAAATCTAGATTAAAGACCCATCTTTAACCTGACTACATGACAACAACACATTTCATAATTCAAACTGCTAAAGGATTGTAAGACTGCATTAATTAGGTGATGAATCCTCATGTAATCTGACTTTGCTGCAAATGGAACAAACTGCTGGTTCATTCCAGCCAGAGTGGTATAGTCCTGTCCCCTGTTTCTCCCAAAGTTTTTCTCCACTTTCTCCATTTCACATCACCCCTGTGAAATAAGTTATTATTGTCTTTGTGTGTGATGTTGCTTTAAATTCACTTCGTTTTGTTTTAATACACCTAATCTTTCCTAACACAGACAGCCGTTGTACTTCCTTTTCCCCTTGAGTGAGTTTAGTCTTTCTTGTGGGATAACTGGTCCAAATATGAAAATAGTGCATCCCTCATCATGCTCTATTTCATGTACTGGGTCAGAGGGAAAACTGCACCTGTGCACAACGCGCATTACAGTGACACGCACATTGAGGTGGGACCTTTTGGACTATTTTTTAGTTGTTTTCCTTCCTGTATGCCCCATTTGACTTTTCTTCCGCTTTAATTCATTACTGCCACTGTCTGATTGTTCACCCTAAGTCTCCCCTGATTAGACAGTGTATATAAGTATGGTTGTGTCCATTGTTAGACCGGCCGGTTCTTATAAGTCTTCATTCAGTCAGTTTACTTTGTGTGTTTGCGCTTGGTTCCCTGCTGTTTCCTGCCCGTTCCTGTTCCCTGTGGATTTTCTAAAGTTTCATTTTGATCTCTCGCCATCCTCTCATCATTCCCGTGAAACCACGCTTGTGACAGAAGAACCCACTAACTACAATATGTTCTGGCTGAAGATTTTCGATGAATATCCAGCAGGCGGAGAGGCCTGCTTGGAACAGTATGTGGAGGAATTTTTGAGCGTTGTTCATCTGGTGAGCTGGAGCTTAATGCGCTAGCGATCAACGCTGTTTTCAGATGGGGGCTAAACGATGACAAATTGTTCTGTTCAATAACCCTGACGCATTGCCTCAAACCGTTGCGGAATTTATTAACTATGTCCCTTGCTTTTGTCATTCCACTTTGTTGATGTGGTAGATTCTAATCTAAGCCCCCATGCCCAACCGCCAGCTTCCAGCTCACCACCAGCCAGCGCCCTCCATGTTGCTCTTAACGAGCTCACTCCTCCGGGTCCTCCTCAAGCATCACTACAGTTCTCCATAGCTCATCCTCATCCTCAGCCAGAGCTCATGGGACTCTGACTCCAGCACACCATCAAGGCTTGGATCAGTTACTGCCAATATGCGTAAAATATATAAGGATTATGTGGACGAGTATGAACTGTTGTCTCCTGCCAGTCTCCTGCTGGTTCCCGGCTCCAGCTCTTCTCTCCAGCTGGTCCTGTCCAGCTCTCTCCCAAGCCTCCATCAATCCCGCCCATTCCTTCCAGAGCCCTCTCGAAGCGTTCCAGCTGCCTCCAGCTTCTCCAGGCGCTGAGTTCGAAGCTGCCTCCCAGCTCCTCCAGGAGCTCCAGGCTGAAGGCACCTCTAGTGAGCTCTTCAGCTGCCTCCAGTCAGAGCTCCGAGCTGCTCTCCAGCGCCCTCCAGAACCCGAGCCCAGGCAGCCCTCCAGAGCGAGCTCCTCCTAGGAGTCCCGGAGCGTCTCCAGCGACTCCCTCCAGAGCCCAGGGTAAAGCCTCCCTCCAGAGCCCGGCTCTAGCGCACTTCCAGGAGCTGGCGCCTTTGAGCCTCAGAGTAGGAGAGAGCACCAGCCTCGAAGCTCTTCCAGAGCCGGGCAGCCTCCCGAAGGCCTCCTGTGCCTGCGTCCCCGAGCCTCCTGTGCCTGCGCCTCCCGAGCACCCTCCTGTGTCAGTGTCTCCTAAGCCCAGCCTTCCTGTACTCTCCTTGGCTAGCAATGCCCTAAGGCTAGCAATGCCCAAACTCCCTGATCCTCCATGGTCCTATAGACTGTATGCTCCGCCGTGGCTCCCCGAGCTCCCTGATCCGCCATGACACCCCGTACGGTATGCTCCGCCGTGGCTCCCTGAGCGCCCTGACCCGCCATGGCTCCTTGAGCTCCCGGATCCACCCTGGAGACGTATCTCCTGTCCCTCCTGTGTCTGCCCCGCACAAGCCTCCAGGGCGCCCACCCCCTCCCCAGTATAGTTGTTATGGCGCTAGTCGCGCCTTATGGAAAGGGGGGGTAATGTCAGACCTTTTGGACTGTTTTTGTGTGTTTTCCCCGTGTATGCCCTTATCTGGACTTTCCGTTTTCAATTCATTACATCACTGTCTGATTGTCTACACCTGTCTCCCCCTGATTAGTCAGTGTATATAAGTTTGGTTGTGTCCATTGTTAGATCGTCGGTTCTTATAAGTCATTCAGTCAGTTTACTTTGTGTCTGCGTTGGTTCCCTGCTGTTTCCTGTCTGTTCCTGTTCCCTGTGTATTTTCTAATAAAGTTTAATGTTTTGGATCTCCTCGCTCATCCTCATCATTCCCCGCAAACCATGCTGTGAGATAGAGTCATTATGTAGATTAATTAACACTTAATGCATAGGCTTGTATGAAGGTCAAATTTATTTAATAAGTACAATATATTAATGAGCAAACACAAGTCAAAGCAATTGATGACTAATATTTAAATGGATAGTTCACCAAAAATGAAAAACTGCTATTTATTTATTCACCTTCAGGCCATCCAAGATGTAGGTAGGTAGCTGAATCTGTGGTCTTTGATTCATAAAATGCAAGTTAACAGTTGTTCATTTTTAAAGATAATATTTGGCTAAGATACAACTATTTGAAAATCTGGAATCTGAGGGTGAAAGAAAAAAAAAATCAAAATATTGAGAAAATTTCCTTTCAAGCTGTCCAAATGAAGTTCTTAGCAATGCACATTACTATTCAAAAAATAAGTTTTGATATATTTACGGTAGGAAATTTACAAAATATCTTCATTGAACATTGGAACTTTAACATCCTAATTATCTTTGGCATAAAATAAAAATGGATAATTTTGACCTATACATTGTGTTTTTTGGCTGTTGTTACACATAAAGCTGTGCTACTTAAGAGGTAGCAGGTTTTGTGTTCCAGGGTCACATATCACAATCACTGATAACAATCAGTCTGTGGAAGAAACTGAACATTATTTACAAAATGATTACCTGCAATCCAACAACCACGGGTATTAATTTTGTGTTCCTTGATATGCCTTATTTTCTTTCTTTCAGAATTATTCTCAACAGCGGCTGACTTGTATTTTATGACGAAGGAAGGAAAAAAAAAAACCTATACGAGGGTAGGCACATTTTCTGGCAATTTTTATTATTGGGTGAACTAGTGCTTTAAGCTGTTCTGCTAACTTCTGCAATTTTGCTAATTTTAGCACAAGGAGGTAAATAATGACATAGAATGACATTTATGTTACTTGGAAAAAAAAAGTACACAGCAAAAAGTACTCTGCTGGATATTGAGTTCAGACTGCTGTCTGTTCAGAGTTGAGCTCTATGTGTGTTTGTTTTGTCTGAATGAGATTCTCTCTGCAGACCAGCACACACAGTAGAGGCTCTGAAATCACTGTCAAACTCAGCAGACAATAAGACATTATGTACCAAGACAATGATATGTGAAATAAAATGTACTGAACACAGTGGACCAGCACACATGGTAAATAAAGCACAACCAAGGTAACCATACTAGCAAAAAACAATGATACAACTGGTCTGTTGTCAGTGGCAGGTGTACTGGCAGGAGTGGGTGGAGCTTTGTAGGTGATTATGCCTGTGACAACCAATAAACACGCAGGTGACAGAATTGAGCCAAAACTGAGATATGCAACATAAGGGGCAACATCACGGTAACGAAAAACAAGTAACAATAACCATATACACATTAAAGGAAAAAAAAGTGTAATGATGAAGACTATGTTACAACGGAGGGATAAGAAAATCTGAGCAGAGATCTGTGGACATTTCAGTGTCAGAACCCTCTCCAGAGCCACCAGCTGTTGCAGGTGAAGGTTACAGATTTTCAGATAAAAAGACACAATCACTATAATATCTGTATCAAAGTCATGAAGAAATCTTGAAAAAAGAAGTTTTGACACTATATATGGATACAGGAGCAGCTGAAACAGGTCATTGAGGAGGAGGAGGATGATAAAGGCAGAGATCCGGGTTCTGGTCTTTCTGTGAAGGTGCACAAAATAAAAAGCCCAAATCTGACATGGCAGCCCCACACACACAGCAGTGATCAAAAAGATGGACAGTCTGATTTCATAAAAATAATCATAGGGTGGAGAAGGTATTTTATATTCAGAGTAATAGAAAAACATATTTGCTGTGGTCGAGATGATAAGATCACTGTAGTTATTTTTGTCCTCCATGGTCTGATTTTGCTGCTGAACTTTGAATTCCTGAAAGACAGAAAAAATAAAAAAAATAAATAAAAAATTGAATGTTAAAAAACAGAATAAACCAGCCAAAGGTAGTAACAGAACCAGCCTGGGCCGAGATACCAAATGAACGTCCCAGGTTACATATGTAACCATGGTTCCCCAAGGGAACGAGACGCTGTGTCGACACGCTATGGGAATGCCTTCAGCGAGACCACGCTCTGAACACGTGTGCAATCAGTCCAGTGGAAAAGCGAGACGTCATGGGAGGGGTGACGTAGAGACCTGGAAGCTTAAAAGCACATGCGGTGCGTGCAGCCGGCAGCTGAATAGAGAAGCAAGCACGGTAGGGACGCCGGAAGTATGGCTCAAAGATGCAGCGTCTCGTTCCATCAGGGAACCATGGTTACATATGTAACCATGGGACGTTCCCCTTCCATAACTTGAGCTGTGTCGAAACGCTATGGGAACAAGATGCCCACACCACCAGACTTTCAAATCCCTGCCTAGTGTGGAAGAGCACAGCTAGAGCAAGAGAAGATGCCGGGAGTGGCACAATATTCTGGTAAGATCCTGAAAGTCAATGGACCATCCCGCAGAATCCTGAAGCCAGCTTCAGAGAAGTGATCCTTGACCCCCAAGGAAGAGGGGCAGGGAATCAGAGGACTTGAGGCTATGGAATAGCAACCCGATCACCACATAGCAAAAGCTACATCTGGCAAGAGGCCTCACCGCACCTTGGAGGAAACGTGAAACCAGGGGGTGTTTTCCCACTGACTGACCAGCACGGGGGGTGTGGAAAGCAGCTATGGCCGCCACGTACACCTTAACGTCCTGGGGTCGGCTAAGGCGCTGGCGGGAGCACTTGCATATTTTCCAGATGACAGCAAAAATAACTTAAATTGCTCCCTCAATTTTGATTGGACATATAAAAGTAATACATCACCTGAATCTGTTTACTTCACCTGAATCTGTTGAAGTTTACTTTTATTTGTGTACACTCAACATATCAACAAATGTTCGTGGTTTCTGTAAATAAAGAAAATATACAGGGTGTCCTTTCAGTCTTCTCAGTCTCCGTGAATATCCAGTTGAAATGCGTCACTAAAATGAACTAAACTCAGCGAATACATGACACACAAACATGAGATATATATCTATAAAAAGCTTGAAATGTCTAGTTTTAAATGAAGTACGTTTAATCGAAAACACATATTCTGTCTTTAAGTAATCCGTATGAAACCAATGCCATGTACTGTTTTTCCCCTCTGAGCTCATTACCTCTAATTAAATCACGACCACGTGCTGTTGCGCTATTGTTATTACAAACATCCACGTGAGAGACGCGCGAAATGAATGCCCACATCAACAAAGCGGCAACGTGCTTGCGTCGGATACTTTCGCTTTTGGAAGAAGGAGCTGAGAGGAAAAAGCCTTGTATTTACTCCAGATGAGGACGCGCTGAGAGGAACAGGCTGAGCTTGTTTATCTCACAAACGCCAGCACGGCTACAGGCAGCTGACCAGAGGATCTCGTATACAGTGTAAGTAATGTTTCTTATTGGCATTAGATAATGTGTTGTTGAGACATAAACTTGAACGGATTTACTAGTTGGACTTTTTCAAAACTATATTTCCTGACTAAAGTGTGTAAAATCGAGTGCAACATTTTGAAATATCATAGGCAACTTTTCAATGCATCCGTAAGGCGTCAGGAATGTTTTATGTTTCATAAACAAATTGACATAAAAGTAGGGCTAATGTTTAGACGATATAAAAGTCTAAGAATGCTTAGACCAGTCTTTACTGTTGAATACTCTGTCTGCAAATATCTGCTCAAACGTGTACATAATGTGCTTAATAATAATTTAAATTCTCAGATGTTGTTTTTATAGTGTATAATAATAAATACAAAGCATGTGTGCATATGATAGCTATAAAATCACATGGGCAATATTAGTGATTGCTAATGTAACAATATAGTTGCTCCAGGCCTATCAACATGCTCACTGATTTATTCATTTATTTATTTATTTTAGTGACCAGATACCTATATGAATATTTCTTGGGATAGAAATTATAGAACTAATGCTTTTGTTTAGCAAGGATGCTTTAAATTGCTTCTGATATTAACATGCTCACAGATGTTTTTTGTTTTGTTTTAGTTGTTTGTGATCTGATACCTGCACAGCAGATGAATCTTGCAAACTTTTCCGCTGAGAGTGCTGTACCAACATCAGATCTTCAACTACACTGATTTTCTATTGGTAAAACAAGTTCCTTGACTACTGATGAGTTTTGCAAGCACTTAAATATCAGGTATGATTTACTTGTGTTACTTGTTGAACAGAATTCAGAAAACAGTTTTCAGGAATTACACAACGTCTGTTCACATCTCTGTGGTTAGATCAGTGTGCTTAATAATGTGTCTTTGACATTCATAATGTATGTTTATATTATACTTTGTTGTAAATAAAATACAGATAATCTAAAACCCCAATCTCTGAATCTTCTCACATTGTTTCTTACCTGACAGTCACAGTCTCATTGATGGGCCATTAGGGGAGGGCCTTTTTAAATATTCAATGGCCATTGCCACTCCCTCGCATATTCCCTTTTGATCACAAAACACGTCTTAGAAAATGTAAATAAGTATATTGTTTTTTGTTAAAAACTCAATGAGATGATTTTCACATCATTTTGTAGAAAAAACTCTAGACTACCACATCCAGTTCTCAAAAGTCTTGTGTTTCTTCTGAATGTTCTGAATGTGTTTCTTGCTGATTACAGTGAAATTAGACTTCAGCCAGGACTTCACCCCAAAACACCCTCAGACCCCAGAGGGTTAAACTTCAGCACTGAACCAACTGGTCAGTAGACTGGGTTGAGCTGGTGGTTGAAGATGCCCCCTGCCTGCGAGAGGAGATCCCTCCTGACAGGAAACTCCATGGAGAGCCTTCAAGGAGAGAAACCAGGTCCGTGAACCATACTCGTCCAAGCCAGAACTGGGCTACTAGCAGCAGCGAGACACCGTCACGGCGCACTCTCTCCAGAACTCCCGGGAGCAGAGCGACTGGGGGAGGGCGTACTGATGAAGCCTCGGCCAAGTCAGTATCATGGCATCCAGTCCTGGAGGAGCTCCTGGACAAATGAGCTCTACCACCTCGGGGTGGAGTCTCCATTCCCTGGGCCTCAGCCCCTACCTTGACATAATGTCTGCTCCCTGATTGAGATGCCCGGGGAAGTGTACTGCTCTCAGCGAGAGGAGTTTTCCTTGGGTTCAGAGGAGGATCTGGTACGCCAGCCTGTATAGGGGGTGTGAACGCAGACCTCCCTGATGATTGATGTAAGAGACCACCGCTGTGTTGTCGGTGCGCACCAACACATGATGGCCTCTTAGGTCCGGGAGGAAGTGTTTCAGTGTCTGAAACACGGCCAGCATCTCCAGGCAATTGATGTGCCACATGAGATGGCAGCCGCTCCACAGACCCTGGGCTGAACAGGCACTCATGACTGCTCCCTAAACGGTGAGGGAGGTATCCGTTGTTAGCATTACGCAACAACAAAGAGTCCCAAAAACTGGGCCCTGAGACAAGAACCAAGGTTTCTCCACATGTCTAAGGCACGAAAGCATCGCCGCATGACCTTGTTCATGCAAAGCGGGTTTCCCCTCGGGGAGAACCCCTTGGTCCTGAGCCACCACTGCAGGGCTCTCATGTACAGCAGGCCAAAAGGTATTACGTTGGACGCAGTTGCCATCATAACCAACAGTTTCTGGAACTGTATGACAGTGGCTACGTTTACATGCACACTTTTTGGTTTAATCGGATTAAATTTATTCCGATTGATTAATCGGAATGTAGTGTTTACATGAACGTTAAATAAAGTGATCGGGTTGATGTGCGTGTTTATATGTCACAAGCTGTTCCAAAACGGGTTGCCTGTGGATGAGAATCCAAAACAAGGACTGGTGGAAGGCTGTCCTGCCCCACTTCACAGACGAAAGTGAAAGGAGAGATTAATGACAGGACATGCATTTATCAGGGATGCTCATTTTAACCGGTTAACCCTTAACCGACAAAAATAATTTTCACCGATTAATACAATCAGTTTAAAGGATTAAAAGGTCTTTTTCAGTAATTTTTCAAAATATATATATATATATAAAAAGTTTATATTTATAAAACATTTTCTGGATGGTTAAAATAAAATGAAATTGCATTTTTGAGAGAAAAAAGATAAATCGCGTATTCAGAAAAATCTGGTGTTGATCTGAAATATTTACAATACACTATAGGTTAGGCTATTTTAGTTCCCCTCACTCCACAAAAACAATACTTTCAATTTAACAGTATTAAGAAAATAACTAGAATGAAAAATCTAAGAAGCTAGGTGACAAGCCAAAATGAATTCATTTAGGCTGTAGCGAAACTGAAACTAACGGGTCTCTCATAGGCACACAAATCCAAATGTTTCAGAATTCGAAATGTACTTGAACGCCAAAATATTATTTATTATGTAAACCTGGTTTTGTACTTCTCGCATTCCAATATCCACAAAAAAAAAAAAAATGTTTGGCATAATATCACGGCAGCACACATATATTGATTATGATATCGATTAAGCAGTGTGTTTTTTTCCCCATACACTGTAAAAAATAAAAAACACAATTTGTTGAGTCATCTTAAAATAATTTGTTACCCTGCTGCCTTCAAATTTTAAGTTCAGTCAACTAAAATAAGTTTAGTCAACTTGAAATATTAAGTTGTACTAAGTAACAACTTAGATATTTGTGTTGCTAAATTTAACAGATGGGTAAGTAACCCAGCTGCCTTAAAATTTTAGGTTGATTCAACTCAAATATCTAAGCTGTCACTTAGTATAATTTAACATTTCAAGTTGAATAAACTTTTTTTGAGTTGACTGAACTTGAAATTTTAAGGCAGCCAGGTTACAAATTATTTTAAGTTGACTCAACAAATTGTTTTTTACAGTGTATGTTTGGCTGACTGTGTGTGCCTGTGTCGCCGGCGTAATCATTTGATTTTTCCTTCTAACAGTGGAAACGACTCCTTCTAGTCATACAGATAATCGAAACTGTTAACGGTTTGCTGTTTGTAAAATAAAGAAAAATAGGATGCCACTTTCAGTTGTCTTTCTTTCACGCAGTACAAAAATGAACCAAAACTCAGCATACTAGCTACTTGTTGCACAGTTTTTTTTTTTCGTTTTGTTAATTAAGTAAAAACATTTATTTTATAGGCCTTTCATTCATTATATAGACTAGCTTTATGATGTTTTTCTCCATTCACAGAAGCGCTGCAGGTGCGTGATGTGTCCATGCGAATCCTCATGCTCTGTTGTTTGCTGCTTTTTGCGCATGTGAAATTAATCCCGGGAAACAAATTCTGGTATTTTAACAGGTCACAGACACTTATCCTTTCTAAAATAATTGAATTCTAATTTAAAATAATCTTGTCGGTTAATGCTTAATAATCGAGCGCTGGCTGTCAGTTAGGAAAAATAACCAAAGTAAACATCCATAGCATTTATACAACACTTTATTTAAAAGAAAGAGCTGTTCGTTCCGTGCATCATACGTCATTACACTATTTCTGCATCATTGCGCAGTCCTTTCAATTTTGGTTTTCGGTTTTGTAGGACATAGTGACACTCAAATAAAATCTGTGCAAACTGGCACAAAAAAACAGAGTGACACACACAGAGCACTTGCTGAAAGACAGAAGCTGCATGCACCACACTTGCTTTTAAACTTCATGGTCTCTACGTCACCCCACCTGTGACGTCTTGCTTCTCTATTGGACTGATTGCACACGTGTTCAGAGCGTGGTCCCGCAGAAGGCGTTCCCATAGCGTTTTGACGCAGCTCGAGTTCCCGAAAGGGAACCAGATTAAAGGTATATGCTCTACACTGTACAATTTTCAACCACTAGATGTCACACAGGAGAACTGCATCTCAGACCAAAACAAGCATGGGCTTCGGCCACTTTGGCATTCCCCCTAAAGCTGCGTCAGCTGATCTTTAACAGACAGCCCTGGAAAAAGGGGAATGGGAAGAGGAAACTGCCCATCTCTGCCGAGTCCTCTCAATTGGCCACGTCATTCTCTAAGAACAGATGTTGAGCAGTGGTGGACTGGGCCTAAAAAATGTCCCTGGACTTCCTGGCACAGAGTAGCCCACCACACCCAGTCCACAACACACCACACCATAAACTCACCAGCTCATTATGCACAGAGCAATTTTTAACACCACTTACTAACATAACAGTATAACACAAATACAGAAATGAAATGTTTTTTTTTATTTTTTTATTTTTTTTATTTTTATCATTAACATTAATAAATGACTGGCATACTTCTTTAGAATTTGTCCTGATGTATTTGACAAATAATAGTAAATAATTTAGAAGACTTTTTACACATCTCTTTTAGAGGGACAGTTTAAATTTTAAAGTTAAATACCTACTATAATATCAGTCCATATGACATAATGCTCTGCTCTGCTGTAGAACACTTGGAATGTACTGCAGAATGTTGACTGTTTTTATGGTTCTTTTCTATTGGTCCTTCAAAAAATCATTATGATTTGCTGCTCAAGAAACATTGCTGATTATTATCAGTGTTGAAAGCATTTGTGCTGTTTCATATTTTTTATGGAAAATGTGATACATTACCATTCAGTCTAGGGTAATATTAGGGTATATAAATAAAATAATACTTTTATTCAACAAGTTTGCATTCAATTTATTTAAGTGACAGTAAAGATATTTATACTTAGTACAAATAATTTATATTTTAAATAAATGCTGTTCTTTAACCCTTTAACTGTCAATCCCAATCTTGAACATAGATATGAAAATGCACTATCCAGAGTTACATAATTTGTAACACAAAAGAGTGGTAAAATATCTATTTAGGAGTCTTAGACCTTTGCAACGATTTATAGTTTGTCACGATTAGATTAGGATTTATTTGTAAAATGATGAAGTAATTTAGGTGTCTCACAGAGTGGACGGTGACAGTTACAGTTAACTCTGTATTCATCAAAATTATCACAGTTTCCACAAAGTATTTTAACAAAAACAGATTCCAGTATTGATAATAATAGGAACCATTAGTAATAACTAATCACAAATAATAACTGATAACATTTAAGCAGCAAAACAGTATATTAGAATAATTTCTGGAGTAATTTCATGTGACACTGAAGACTGAAGTAATAATGCAAATTCAGCTTTAATCACAGAAATGGAATGACATTTTAAAATAGCTTTAATAGAAAACCACTAATTTAAGTAAAATATTTCATATTATGATTTTTACTGTACCCATTGCCATATAAATTCAGCCTTCTGTCAAAAAATTAATCAAAAGTCTTAATTATTTTAAACATTTGACCAACAGTTTGTATATAAAATAATGAATGTGAAATAGCAAATTATATTTTTATTATTGCCCAATATATGTCACTTTCCTAATCACAGCACTTGAAAGTGAAAGTCTTTAGATTTACAATGTTCTAGAGTAAGCTTGAGAATGATATTTTAGCCTTATGTGTTTTTATTTTTAAACATTTTCTAAGACACGTGAAATTACAGAAGAAAGCCTGGATAGAGATTTACAAACATTCACCTTTATCTTGTGATGAATAACGTAAATGGCACTAAGAAATTCAAAAAGGCCAGTAGTTTGCATCACTGGCAATTCATGTCTGTCATTTAACATTTGTTTTATATTGTAAACAGTTAGCAAATATCGCTGAATAGTTTCCTCATTGTTAAGCTGCTTACATGGCCTCAGCGATCGTGGGGTGTGGCCCGATGCAAGGCTTGTTGTAAACAATTTTTTTGTCCAAAAAATCCTCTATTGTGTGGTGTCATTACAATTATTTAACCGATCCCGATCAGGACTGAGCGTCCCTTGATACAGTGCATCCTGCCGCTGAAAAACAGCCCCACAGCATGAGGCTCAGGGTCGGCCCTGGCCAATTTGCTGCCCTAGGCAAGATTTTACCTGCCGGCCCATTGCCTCACAGCCCATTTCACCAATAATCATTGTGTTCAAACATTCACACAGAAATTATGTGTTAACATTAGTGAATGTATTAACTAATTTGAATTAACAATGAACAAAATACATCTGTACATTGATTATTTTTATTAATGTTAGTAATGGAAAATTAACCTTATTTTACATTGTTTCCAGTGAAACTACAAAAATATAGGCGCTGCCTGTCACATTATAAATTAAACACAATCAGCAAAGGATAATAATATTCCTGCACAAAACTAATACAGTTTTGTTTGAACACTTCACTATACAGTAACTTTACTGTTTAATGAATTTGAAGTGTTTAATTTCCAGTAGATGTCAGCAATGTTCTAATAAACTATATCTCTTTCTAATGTTATCACCACAAATTAAACTGAGAAATGTACTGCTTTAAAGTGAATTTTACATTAAATGTTGTTATTTTTATTAAGCCCAATTATATACAAACATTACTAAATTAGCCAATTCAAATTAAAAATACCATAATATCCAAAATAATACTAAACATCTATAACATAAAAATATCATGTGACACAAAAAATCTTGAATCCCTGGAACTCCAGACATTGTTATAACGCTATTTTTAACTTTTAACTTTTTAATAGGCTTTCTAGACTAGGCCAACATAAAGTTTGTATACAAATTTTTACCTCATCTAGGTTTTTTTTGCCCCGTCTTTGTCCCGTTTTTGTTCATATTCGCTTCTTTTTTTTTCTTCCCTCAGCACCAGGGCTTTGGTCTTTTTGACAGTGATAATACTTATATTAACGACTATCACAATCAGGTAACTTTATAGAAGTGCGGCTGTGCGGGGGGAAATTGATCATGCTTCGAACTTAGGTGAGTCGGGAGAGGAGCAGAACAGTGATGTTTTTGTGTGATATTCGCATTTTGGGACCCGTAGGGATCGGCAGTGCCCCTAGAATTTGCCTATTCCACCTATGCCACGGGCCGGCCCTGATGAGGCTATTACCAGCACACTTTACTTTTGGGATGGTACTCTGCCGGTAATGAGAAGAGCTGGTTTCCTTCAAACAAGATGCTTAGAATTGAGGTTCATCAGACCAGAGAATCTTGTTTCTCACAGACTAAGGGTCCTTTAGGTGCATTTTTTTTTTTTTGTTTTGCAAATTCCAGATGTGTTTTCACATGTCTTCACTAAGGAGAGGATTGAGTTTGGCCACAGTGCCATTAAGCTCAGGTCAGTGGAGTGTTGCAGTGATGTTTGTCCTTCTGTAGGTTTCTCCTATCTCCACATATGATCATAGAGCTCAACTACAGTGACCATCAGCTTCTTGGTCACCAGTCTAGACAAGGCCCTTCTTCATCAATTGCTTATTTTGGCCAGGAGGTCAGCTATAGGAAGAGTCCTGGTTGTTTCTCACTTCTTCCATTAAGAGTAACAGAGACTACATGCTTCTGTGACATGCTACAGACAATTCCTTGGACTTCATGGATTGGTTTGTGCTCTGACATGCACTGATAACTGTGGGGACTTATATAGACAGATGTGTGCCTTTCCAAATCATGTCCAATCAATTTACCACTGGTAGATTTCAATCAAGTTGTAAAAACATTTTTCATGGATGATCAGTGGAAACATGATGCACCTGAGCTCAATTTTATGTCTCATGGCAAAGGCTGTGAATACGTATGTACATGTGATTTGTTTCGTATTTTATTTTTAATAAATTTGCAAAGATTTAAAACAAACTTTTTTCATGTTGTAAAAAACACGCATGAACGTTATGGACTATTGTTTGAAGAATTTTGGAATAAGGCTGTAACATAACAAAATGTGGAAAAAGTGAAGCGAAGAAATGTCCTTTTTTTATTTTTTTTATAACTAATCGTAATACCCTCACCCATGTCCAATTGCTATGTTCACTGTGTAATGTTCCAAAACATTTTAATTTGGATTATTTACAATCTTTTCACTTCTTTTACTTTACCTTTGTCCCAATTATTTTTATTTTTTATTTTTGGAGTTTTTTAGAGCAACCCAATTTTTTTTTTAACTAAGTTGGTCAGTGAAAACATTGGAAATATTTCTTTATAGTACAGCTGGAAAATATATCTGCAAAATGCAGCATATTAATATAAATTAAAAAATTTAATTCTGACTGCCTGTATTTATTAATAATCCTACAGTGTTTCTTGAGAAAAGTGATGATTTTCCTCCGTTCATCACCCTCTATTAATCAGCAAAGCGAGTACAGTTATTACTTGATATCTTAAAATGGCCAAATGTTTGCATATTAACTGCATATTAATAATATACAAATGAAACACTGATTTTACTCAGAAGACAGTCCATTTAATTAAAACAGATCCAAATATATCCAAATGTTCCAATAATTTTACACTCTGAATTAATAATTTAAAGAAGTATGATTAACATGCAGACTCATAATTTAACACAGCCTTAAACATACCTGTTTTTTTAGACAGTATACAACACTACATAGTTGTCACACATTTGTATTTGAATACATGTTTCGTTGATTGTACAGTGAATCAGTCAATACACTGAATGAAACAATACATTATAGTTATTCAATGAAATGGTAATGAAAGCTTACCAGAATCACACAGAAATGTGTTACACTGTCTGTCCCCTTGCTTGTCTGTGGTGGGGTTTTCTGTTGCTGCACAGGCCTGGTAGTATGAACGAGCAGACACAGAGAGTTAGTGCACTGCCAGAGTATTCTCAACTCTATTCAGGAAGATAGGTCATATTTATACAAACAACATCAGCCCAGACATCCAATCAAAGTCTTCAGGAGTTATGTGACCTTATATGGATAGAAAATAATTGTTAAATATAAGTAAAACATATATATGTATTTTTCTAGCTGTTTATGGGTGGTTTCAGTTCCTCAGCTGAAACAGCATCAGCACAGTGTGTATGTACAAAAGAAAGAGTGAATGAAGTACATCTTTTTGAAAGATGCATGTTCAGCTTTTTTACTTCAGATATCAAAGACAAAAGTAAACACACACTAAATGGAAAAAAAAATATATGTGGGAAAAAATAGTGGGAAGAAATGTGTGGATATGGTTAAAGTGTTATTTTTCCCATTTTTACTCAAAATAGGGTGGTGTGAGCATGAGTGAGTACACACATGTAATGTAATGTCTGTTTCATTCATTCTGGTAGCCGAAGGGCTCCCTCCTGCAGAAACTCCATAAGTGAGACTGACAGAAGTCATATACCTTATGATGTACTGCTGTTGCAGGAGCTCAGGTGTCTCCAAATTTGGTCCTGCAGCCCCAACCCCAATTAAACACGTACAGAGCCCCTCCAGGACTGTGCTTGAAGAAGTAGCTGAATAAAATGCAGGTAGATTGAAAAATGAAAAACGTTCTCACTCCCAACTCTTCACATATTGACGCTTGGTCAGGACGCTTTGGCTTTTGACGCACAGGGTACCCCTTTAGTGTCATTTTTTAACATGCAGGGTCCTTGATTGCTTTAAATAAGAAACCCTTGGCGTCATAATTCTGACGCAAAAGGCACTGAGAATTTTATTGTCATGATTAAATTATATATTGGGTAACAATATAATATTTTTTAAATTTAAATAAATGTAAAAAATGTTACGTCAGCCTTGGTTGTGAAATACCATTGGCTCTTGTGTGTCTCATGACCGATTGGGTCATATAAATTTCTAAAAAATGATTTATATTTTTTACAAATGCATGGAAACCATTAAATTAAGGCAAACAACTGAAATCAATGAAGGACCCTGCAAGTCCAAAAGTGATGCTAAAGGTGTACCTTGAGCGTCAAAAAGCGACGCCAAAGGGTCCTGACCAAGCGTCAATATGTGACGAGTTTGGAGTGAGAACGTGCGGGCATGGTGGGCATTGGCACCCTTTGCATGACTTACTGGTCGATGAGTGTTAGTCTTTGCACAGGCTAAACATCAGTCCAAAACCAATTTAGCTGTCTTGTGTAAATCTGCTATGCAATATTGCAGTGCTGTGTGACAGGCCATGATAATGACTCACAAGTAGCACAAGTGTCATTTTTAGCACGGCTATTTCCTGTCAGGGTCCCTAATAATTCCCTGCTTGTCTGGTTGACATTTTTTTGATGCCCAAAATTTCAAGGCAGCCTCTGTTGAAAGGCTCTGCAATATTTTAATATCAAGGTCAGGCAACTTAGCTTTGTGTGTCATGATAGTGACTTATTGTACTTTTCTTTATATAAGCAGCTTCCTTTTCAGCTGCATCAGCTAGTTGATTTCCCAGTAACCCATCACTGCAGTACACAAGATCCATCCAGGGGGCACTGGCCACAATTGGCCCTGGGCGTTGCTCAAATTACACCTTTCCCCCAGTGAGCCTCTTTGCACAGACTCTGTGCAAGATCAGGGAGGATGAGGAGCAGGTTCTGTTGAGGCTGTCCCCTCCACTTTGAAGGTGTATGTCGCTGCCATTGTGACCCACCATTATGCAGTGGATGGTTCATCCTTGGGGAAGCATCACCTGATTGTCAGGTTCCCGAGAGGTGCAAGGATACTAAATTCTCCCAGGTCACACCTTGTCCCCTCTTGGAATCTTCCATGGTCCTCTTAGGACTATGGAGGGATCCCTTTGAGCCACTTGATTTACTTGAGCTGAAATATCTGTCTCTCAAGACTTCACTCCTGATTGTACTCACTTTGAGATACCTTGAGACCCCGGCCTGGTTATGCGCCCAAGGTTTCCACCACTCCTTTTCGAGATCAGGTGCTGAACCTGCAGGTGCTGCCCCCGGAGGAGGCAGACCCAGCCTTTGAATTGCTGTGTCCCGTTCGCACCTTGCACATTTACGTGGAACACACACCGAGCTTCAGATGCTCCAAGCAGCTCTTTGTCTGCTTTGTAGGTCAGCAGAAGGGGAATATTACAGATGTGTTGTCAGATTTAAGTTGATCCGTGGTTCTAGTGTGTGCCGAACCATGTGTGGAGAACCGTTCCATCCCTATTGGTGGATGCCATCACCTTGGCGTACCAGTACTTGGCCTACTTGGTGCATGGTGTCTCTCTTGCAGACATATGCAGAGCTGTGGGCTGGGTGACACCTAACACCTTCGCGAGAATTTAAAGTCTTTGCATGGAGCCTGTGTCTCGGTTACATATGTAACCATCGTTCCCTGAAGTTACATCCCTCATGCCACAATCCTGAACATACATAACCAAGATGTTCTTTAGTACTAAAACTTTTTTAAGAGTGACTTTAGATATGCTGCTTATACACTTCTAGCCCACTTTTTAGTTTAGAGAGTACACTTTTAGTTTTTAGTACTACAACACTTTACACTTTAAGTACTAAAACATGTATCTTGAGTACACAACCTTTTGAAAAGATGCAGTGTTTTACATTTTTACATCAAAGCAGAATGAGCTTTTAGCTAAAAATACATAGTGATTTGTACATTTTAAAGGTTAAAATACGTCTAATATGTACATTTTAGCATCAATAAAAACGTTCAAAAATGTACATGTTGTGCCTCTAAACGTTACATATAAATACCTATGTATAAACAATGAGGCCAGTCTGTATAATTACAGCTTCACTTCATGTGCTTCAAACTTGTACAACATACAAGTTCTGACTCTATTTGGAGGCTGCACCAGTCTTCGAATAAGACTTTGGAAGTAGTAGTGGAATTAGTAAGGCTTTTGTGGGAAGTCTGGTCTAGATGGTAGTGGGTCCAGACCAGATTGGGCAGTTTTGAATTTGATTGTGCAGGTAAAAATTGGTTTGGGTGGATGGACAAAATGGGTTTTTTGGGGGTCAGTTTTATGGTTTTCAAAAACCTAAACTGTAGGCTAATTGCAATTAAATAATATGCAAATGTGTTCTGATTGAAAGAAAGTTACTCTGAAGAGATAACTGTTATTTTAAATGTTATGTCATATGCTTGAGCCATGAACTAGATGCTAATTATGGGCAAAAAAAGCCTAAATGCATCATTAGAATATGAGGTTTGCACATGTATGCAATTTCAGTATGTTAGTGTTGGATGAAGAGGGAGTAAAATATATGTGGAATGTTATTTTATTTACAAGTCAATTGTTGTAAATATGTATATTGTGCAAAGGAGTGTCTAACTGTATTTCTTTTTTTTTTTTTTTGTAAGGTTGGGTCTTTCTTTATTTCCTTATCTTTGTCTTTTTGCTTTCGCTCATTCTCTCCTCTTGCAGAGGAAGAAGTGTCCAAAGTTCTCCTCCCCAGCCACCCTACACCATCCCTCTAGACCCCATCCCCTCACATCTCCTACAAGCTGTTTCTCCTGCACTTCTGCTATCACTCATTGACATCATCAACACAGGGGCGGATCTAGAAAATAATTTTTAGGGTGGCAAAGGGGTGGCATGGGGTCTATGAGGGGTGGCAACTCCAAAGAAAGCCCCCATGCATAGTTTTTGGGGATTTATAGTCTGACATACACAGCTGTGTTCACAAATATTGCATTACCATTAAGTAATCATCTATACTGTTTAAAATGAAAAATAAATAACAACATTTCACTGTCCATCATGACACCAAGTCAATAAACAATATATATATATATATATATATATATAAACAGATTATACTGTAAATGTTTCTGAGATTGTATCACTAAAGAAGACATTCGGTTCTATTAAATTACTACTTAGATGGTATAAATCATGTTTTAGTGCAAGTTTAGGATTAAGTTAATGTTGATGATTTAATGTTAATTTCCTAACATTAGAAAGAAATATTATAATATCAAAGCAATGAAACTGGATCAGTTTTGGAAACAGTGTTTGATTTTCTGTTATTAACAGAGGTGGGAACGTCTTTTATCACTCATAACACACAACCAACCATATAATCTAGCAACACCCCAGCAACTGCATAGCAAGAGCCTAGCAAACACCCAGAATATCCTAGCAACCAACTAGCAACACTTTAGCAAACATCTAGAACATGTAACTGACCAAACTATTTATGTTTTTAAACAAGTCTTAAGACAAGCCAGCATAAATTTGTCTTTCAAACATTTCAGTCTAGTTATTACAGGTATTCCTAAATGATTACACACAATTCAAATACAGTGATGACTCCTGCACAGTGAACACTCGTGAGATCAATAACACTAACAAAAAACTCTTATTAGGAATTAATTTGCAACTCAATGTCTATTACAGTATACAACATAAATTAAATTACAGATAGCTAATTCAGCAATTAACTTTTGGGAAAAAAATATTTTAATTTTACTACTGTAAAGTAATTCTGCAGCACATGAAAAGCACTAGAAAAGTTCAAATAACAAAGAACTGTATATGAACTTGGTATGCACCACAAAACAGTACAGTAAACAATAAAATTAAAAATTAAATTCAGCATCCTCTGCACATTTGGCTAAATTTCATTAGAGTATACAGTACTATGTGGTTTCCTGACACAAGACTATATCTCTGGGTAGTCATTTCTCAGTTCTGCAAAAATGCAGCAGGCTACACATAAAAAATGGTTACAAATAAAATTTGACAGTCACAAGTCTGAAGGTATTCAACATGTACTACAGTTTACTGTACATATAGAATAGTGAAATTTCCATTGTCTAATATACTGGTACTGTACTATAATTACACTGTATGTGTAAGTATAATACCCATGTAAATGATTCGTTCATTTCTCTCCTCTCTCCGTTGTTGGATGCAGAGATTCTGATTGGTGTGTCATCCGTTTTGCTACTTAATGTTTAACTTACTTATTGTTAAACTTTTTGAGAAATGTATCTTTGTTTTTAGCACTGAATAAATGGTTTGGGAATAAAAAACAACTAAAATCAGTTACACTGTGTTAACAATCGAGAAAATTTCAATACGACCAGATGCTATTAGTTTCTGTGATCGGCATCTTCTTATTGATTTCATGCTATTATTGTTTCATCGAATACGGCAAAAAGGCCTATATCCATGATGAACATGGTGCAAGCGGTCAGAGAATCGGATCACCAAACAATTACGCGATGAATCTCAGACATACCCGGACGGGATTAGATGTCTCAGATGACTTCTGAGTTATCTGAGAAGCAGTAATTATCTGATTCACGAACAAATGTAAAACAATTTGTTAGTGAACTGGGTTTTTGTGTTTTTGACTCAAAACGAACCGGTTCATAAGAGTCATTTGTTAATGAAGTCGAATACACTGGGCGCGCTGCGTGTGCGTACAACTGTTGTGCACATTTTATTGAAAGACGTGTTTTTTGCCATTTTTTTGCGTTACGCTGTCATCGCTGTGACTGAAAAGTGGCACATGAAACGCTGCTTACATTTATATTTTATTCTGTGATAATTCTAGGGTGGCAGATGGGGTGGCACAGCTTTTTCTTAGGGTGGCACTTGCCACCCCGTGCCACTCCGGTAGATCCGCCCTTGCATCAACACATATATTTTCACATGCATTTTTCCCACCACATTCAAGCAGGGTTGGGTAACCCCACTGCTCAAATAACCTACACTAGACCGCTCACTTGTTGAAAACTACTGTCGCGATTTAGCTCAAAGGGAAATATATATAAATAATTATAATTAATTATTATTAATTACAGTTATTTATATCAGCTGCCAGTAGTAACTGTAGCAACAGGGGCGTAGCAACCGGGGGGGACGGGGGGAACACATCCCCCTCACTTTTAGAAGCAGGTGATTCTGTCCCCCGCACTTTTTTTGACCTAGCGCCAATATTTCGTGTTCTCTGATTTGTTAATTAGATTTGAGTGAACTAACGTTTAGCCAATCACAGCGCGAATCTCTTGGGCGTCTGCAATGAGCTTCAAATCTAGTTGCTCTTGTGAATTTTCATTCGTTCACCCAGTTGGCTGTCTAGGGTAAAATGCACCTTAGAAAAAAGCAGAGGACGATTACATCCTTTTTTCAAACACACAATGTGAGTATGTGTTACAGAATGTCGCGATGACACGAATCACACGTTTCCATGTTATGATTTCGAATTCAGTGCGTTCAATGCTTGCCTACTTGTTGCTTTGGGTAAAAGCGCCTGGTAAACGAGACATAACAGATTATCGGGTTCTGCTGTCTTTTGTTGCCCACGTGCTGCTCGTGTCCAGAGTAGAATTGTCCTTTCAAATCAAATTTGTTTTGCAACGAATATCTTATCATACTTTAGTCTTTTAATTCATTACTACGGTGGAACAAATAGCTAATATTTTAAGGAAATATACATTAATTTGTTTTCTTATACATTTAAATAATTCAGCATCTTCCACTTTGGTGCTGTAAAATGCCCATTGTTCTTCTATTTAGAATTTATTATACTGTATGAACACCCTTGGGTCACATCACCATACTGTCCCCCCCACTTTTAAATTGGCTGCTACGCCCCTGTGTAGCAGAACTAATTTTCCATCAACTAATCTGTTCATCCCATGAACATTCAGTATGATTTTTATATCAACTCTAAGAAATGATATTTTCTTGGCCACAGAAAATAACTTTCTTAAAGTACCATTGCATTAGAGCATGTAGCTCGAATCGGAATCGTACAGGGACATTCATTTGCAAGGCAGAATCAGAATCAACACTCATGTAATTTGTGCACAAGAGTTTTATTAACGAAGGACTAACACATAACTAATCTAAACAAACAAACACAAAGTCACTTATACATGGGGGAAGGGTCAGTGAAAAGCAGTTAGAGAGAGACAAGGAAATGAAGCTATGAAAAGAGTCAGTTAGCCACCTGAGTGAAACCATCAGTGCTGTCTACAGCCTATACTAAACCTCTGTTTGTTTAGTTAAATGTACGATACTTGCATTGCCTTGGTTGTTGAACAAGAGTCCAAATGCAGTCTCAGGTGAAAGTCTTGATGGTTGGAGCAGTGGTGGTTTTGGAATCGTGATCACGTTCTTTTGGGTCCGAAGAGTGATGAACTCCAAAGATGTTCTGACTCGATGGTGACTGGGAGTTTCTTCCCATGTGAAAAGTGAAGAAGAAGCAAGAGCTGAGAGGGACTCAGCTGAAGTCCTGTGATCTTTGGGGAATGGAAAGACAAGGCCGCAAGGCCTGGCGCACGCTTAGGGAAGTCCTGAAGAGTTCTAGCTCATCTTCTTAGGTTCTCAAAGAACCACTGACTGACTGAGGCGAGTCATGAAGATGAATTCCAGGGTTGAGTGGAACTGTCTGGCTCTTTGTGGTCGAGAGCCACAGCTCTGTATGTTGGGCCTGTCGGGCCCGCCGGGCACGCGCTGTGCTCCCCGTGGGTTCCTCCACACAGGCAGCAATCGGAAGACGTTGCAGACGAAGAAGACAGTGAAGAGAGAGAGAGGATCAATCGTTTGATGCCTTTAAGCTCTCTGGAGGCTGCGCCTCCAGGAGGTCCACGAACCAATGGTAACTTTCACCTTTGGAGGGAAAGTTTAAGACTCTTTGTCTGTGAGCATGGTATTTTGCATATGTAATTTGATTGGGTGTTGGTGCAAAACTACTAAGGTTTCTTAAAACACTAATATGTTGCATAGGTATCAACATCTAATTTACTCCATCTTTTAGATCATCAAAATACGAATTCAAAGAGACCAAACATGGCATAGGTGGGTTATACGACTAGTCATCTATCATAATGCATGCACAAAACAGTAGAAAAACAAATACAAATACAACAGACGAAATTAAAATACAATGCAGTAATACTGTACACAATGACCTGGGCTATGTGTGATAGGAAGGTCAAAGAAAGGTTTGTCTGTGAATGAATAGGAAAGAGTCTATCTCTATAGGCATTGTGTCTTTCCTATGGGCAAATGTAGCATGGGGAAATGTGCATTCCTCTGGGCAATAAAACCTCTTATCAGATAGTCGTCCTGGCAACTGAGCCCTTTTGGGGTGTTAGTTGCTTTGGGGGGTTGTCTCCAGAGCTCCAGCATATAGCTGGCTTGTTGGGTTTAAAGACTATTTGTTAAATGTAACAATTAATGTATGTCTGATTGGTCCAGACGCTACACTACACACGTGTCAACCAACCAGAATGGCAAGACAGAAGCCATGTGCTCACACCAAAGATGAAATTATAAGTGCATAAATATGATATGAACAACTGTCTGGATCCAGACTCAAGCTTTTTCTCCTGCACTTCTGCCATCACTCACTGACATCACCAACACACATCTTTTCGCAGGTGTTTTTCCCACCGCATTCAAGCAGGTTCGGGTAACCCCACTGCTCAAATAACGTACACTAGACACCTCACCTTGTTGAAAACTACAGACCCATCTGGCTCGTCCCTACACTGAAAAAAAAGCAAAACGCTTGAATGTTGTTGTTTTCAAAAAGTGTCTTCCTTCCTCTCACAAAACAACCAGCCAATAAGAAATGTGGATTTAAATGCAGCTATTCAACTAAAATAGCCTTGCTGTTTCGTCACTGAATTGCTACATACAACAAGAGCTCATTCTATTAGATTTATGTGCTGCTTTCACAGTTGATCATCAAATCCTTCTGTCCACTCTCTCATCGCTGGGCATTACTGGAACTGCACTTCATTGGTTTAAGGCTCTCCTCACAAGTAGGTCCTTCAAGGTTTCCTGGGGTGAAGAGGTATCCAAATCATATCAACTGGTCACTGGGGATCCTCGGGGGTCACTTATTGGACCCCTCACTCTCCCTATGCTCTATAATGATCCCTTATTCTCTCCCTGTCCTAGCTTTTACTATTCTGAATGATGACGGAAACTGCCATACTATGTTGAATCACTTTTTGTATTCCTCAACTATAAGTTGCTTTGGAGAAAAGCATTTGACAAATGAGTATCACGTTGGATGCAGCTGCCATCAGACCCAGCAGTTTTTGAAACTGCTTTATAGTGAGTGACCGGCCTTCTGTCACGCCTGCGGCGAGGATCAACTCATTCTGAGCAGGAGACAGAAGTGCCTCCATCGTGGTCGAATCACACACTATGTCAAGTCACCTGTATTTATATACCGCCTTTAACAATACAGAATTGTGACAAGGCGGCTGTAAGGTATTAAATAAAATACAATATCGTGTGAAGAGAAAGTGTCCCCAACTAAGCAAGCCAGAGGCGACAGCGGCAAGGAACCAAAACTCTTTTGGTGACAAATGGAGAAAAAACCTTTGGAGAAACCAGGCTCAGTCGGGGGGCCAGTTTTCCTCTGTGTTGACAGAACCAGGCTAATATAATCATACTTTCTGGTTCTAGTAAGAACTCTAGCTGCTGCATTTTGGACCAGCTGGAGTTTGTTTATTAAGCGAGCAGAACAACCACCCAATAAAGCATTACAATAATCTAATCTTCAGGTCATAAACGCATGAATTAATGTTTCAGCATTTGACATTGAGAGCATAGGTCATAATTTAGATATATTTTTGAGATGGAAAAATGCAGTTTTGCAAATACTAGAGATGTGGTTTTCAAAGAAAGATTGCCATCAAATAGCACACCTAGGTTCCTAACTGATGACAAAGAATTAACAGAACAGCCATCAAGTATTAGACAGTGTTTTAGGTTATTACACGCTGAGGTTTTAGGTCCAATAATTAACACCTCTGTTTTTTCAGAATTTAGCAGTAAGAAATTGCTTGTCATCCAATTTTTTAACTCAACTACACAATCCGTTCAAATTGGTATGTTTCGCCGGGCTGCGAAGAAATATAGAGCTGAGTATCATCAGCGTAACAGTGAAAGTTAACACCATATTTCCTGATGATATCACCCAAGGGTAACATGTAAAGCGTAAAAAAATGGCCCTAGTACTGAGCCTTGCGGTACTCCATACTGCACTTGTGACTGATATGAGTGGAATTGTTCCCCAGGCGATCTATAGCGCACTATCTGATGCGATACTGTAATTGACAGCTGCATGGTGACACTTTTGTCTCTAATAGTATCGATCTTGGAAGTAGTTCATAAAGTCATTACTGCTCTGCTGACGGGCACAGTCAGTGCCTGTTGGTTCTTTATTTTTTGTTAACTTTATTGAATAAATACCTAGGATTATGTTTGTTATCTTCTAAAAGAGTCGAAAAGTAATCAGATCTTGCCGATTTTAACGCTTTTCTGTACGATAGGGTACACGCCAAGCAGTACGAGAAACCTCTAATTTTGTTTTCCTCAAGCTGCGCTCCAATTTCTGAGCTGCTCTCTTTGGGGCGCAAGTGTGCTCGTTATACCACGGGGTCAGACTGTTATTCTTAATCTTCCTTAGATGCAGAGGAGCGACCGTATCTAGAGTCCTGGAAAAGAGAGAGTCAGTAGTTTCTGTTACATCATCAGGTTTTTCTGAGCTATTGGACATGCTGAGGAATTCAGATAAGTCAGGAAGATTACTTAGAAAGCAATCTTTTGTAGTAGAAGTGATGGTTCTACCATACTTGTAATGAGTTGAATTTACAGTTTTAGTTTACCTGGAGTACACACAAGACTAGATAATGATCAGAGATATCATCACTTTGCTGCAGAATCTCAACGGCACTGACATCAATTCCATGTGACAGTATTAAGTCTAGAGTATGATTTCGACAATGAGTGGGACCTGACGCGTGTTGTCTAACTCCAGTAGAATTTACAATGTCTGTAAATGCTGCTCCCAGTGCTTCGTTTTCATTATCAACATGGATGTTAAAGTCACCAACTATTAAGACCTTATCTGTAGCCAACACTAACTCAGATAGAAAATCAGCGATTCTTTAAGAAAATCTGTATGGTGCTCTGGTGGCCTGTATACAGTAGCAAGTACAAACGTCATAGGGGATTTATCATTAACACTTGTTTCTCTGGATAATGTTACATGAAGCACCATTACTTCAAACGAGTTATACTTGAAGCCCGCTCTCTGAGAAACACCGACAATATTGCTATAAATTGTAGAAACTCCTCCCCCTTTACCTTTTAGACATGGCTTATGTTTATAACAGTAATCATGAGGGGTAGACTCGTTTAAGATAATGTAATCATCTGGTTTTAGCCAGGTTTCTGTCAAACATAGCACATCTAGGTTATGATCAATGATCATATCATTTACAAAAAGCACTTTTGTAGAGAGGGACCTGATATTCAATAGGCCAAGTTTAATAATTTGTTTCTCTGTATTATGCACATTTTTTATTTGTTGAACGTTGATTAATTTGTTACTCTTAAATTGGTTTGGACGCCTTTTGTATTGTCTAGCTCGGGGAACAGACACAGTCTCTATAGCATGATATCTAGGTGAAAGGGTCTCTATGTGTTGAGAAATAACTGATTTTGGTGACGTGAGGCAGGTAGCAGATGGTCGGATTAGCCGGTCTGTCTGCTTCCTGCCCTGGGCCCCAGTTAGTCAAGCGCAAACTCTAAGACTGTATGCCATATTACTAGAGAGAAGAGCGGCACCACCCCTGGAGGGATGAAGACCATTTCTTTTCAACAGGTCAGGTCTGCCCCAAAAACTTGTCCAATTGTCTATGAAACCTATGTTATTCTGCGGGCACCACTTAGACATCCAGCCATTCAGTGACGACAATCTGCTATGTATCTCGTCACCACGATACGCAGGGAGGAGGCCAGAGCAAATTACTGTGTCTGACATCGTACTTGCAAGTTCACACACCTCTTTAACATTATTTTTAGTGATCTCCGACTGGCGAAGTTGAACATCATTTGTGCCGACGTGAATAATGATGTTACTGAATTTACGTTTAGCATTAGCCAGCACTTTTAAATTTGCCAAGATGTCAGGCGTTCTGGCTCCCAGTAAACATTGGACTATGGTGGCTGGTGTCCCTATTTTCACGTTCCGTACAATAGAATCGCCAATAGTGGGGAGAACCTGTTTGATGTTCTGATCGGAACGGAAGAGCGGTGTTTTGATCCGCGACTATTCCGTCTCACAGTCACCTAGTTGGCCTGCTGCAAAGGTGAAGTTACCGGAACCGAACAGTGTATGGGACTCCCTGAGCTAGTCGCATCCAAAGCCGTATCTAAGGCCCTCACATTCTTACTATCCTCGATTAAAGTTTGGATGTGTGTCTCTAGTTCTGAAATCTTCTCTGTCAGCCTAACTATTTCCCTGCATTTATCACATGTGAATCCCTCGCTGCCAATAGAGATTGATAAGCTATACATATGACAGGTGCTGCAGATTACCAGAAAAGGAGAAGAAGCCATTACTCACCGTAGTTGTAGAACGATTTCAACTCACCACTGTTGTTTGATGAACTTGTGAGGAAAAAAGCAGGGGGAGGAAACAACAATGATTGTAGAGGCGGATAGAAAAAGTAAAAGTGAATGGCAAGCTAGCCGGCTAACACGCTGCAGGCACGCTGCACTCACGATTGTAGAATGCCCTGGAGTAGCATAGGAGCCAGAGCTGCATCCACACACTTCATTAAAGCGTGAGAGTGCTAAGCTGAAGGGAAGAACCCGATATTGGTATGCTTTGCCCCCTAAAAGCAAACCTCAGGAACTTTCTGTGGTGTGGAAGGATGGAGACATGAAAGTAGGTGTCCTTTAGATCTATTGTGACAAACCAGTCCTCGGACATGATCTGAGACACGACTTGTAGTACAAATTGGATGTGATAGCCTAGAGCTACAGTTCAAAGCAGATACATTTAGCAGTAGTTTCCATGCTGCTAAAAAGGGAACCAGTCTCTCGAGACTGGCCTCTGGTGTTGTTTGAGCTGCTAGTTCAGTGTTGTGTAACAGATGACCAGCAGGAGACGGCTGAACCAGCTGGTCTAGAGACCACCACAGGGGTGACGAGCTCAACAGCGCCGCTAGTTTCCGGGAGGAAGAGATTAAGGTGTGTGCTCGCTGGAGATCGCTGCGCCGTGGAGCACTGGCAGGGTTGGCAGGCTGATCTCCCGAGGGCACTGAGGAGAGATGGGCACCGTGGAATGCGGTGCACCCCACTCTTCCCCAGAAGGGACTGCCCTCCAAAGTCCTGGACACAGCAGTCAGGATTCTCTTGGCCTCTTTACACTAGTGCGTTTTTGTTTTAAAATGAAAACGATCCATGTCTACACTAGCATTTTCTCTGCCTTTCAGAAACAATCTCCGTCTATGCTACACAACCGAAAATGCATGTCACATTACCATTCACGCAGGTACAACCATAGATATGTATAGGTAGATTTCCTGTGGCGGACACGTGGCTTGGAATGGTCGAATGATGCATCTATCTGCACATATCTATGGGTACAACAATGAGCATGATGTTATTGTTTACACGGTCGTCAGGGATAAGCAGATCAAATGTGGGCAGCCATGCCATCGTTTTCCATTTTCCATCCATTTTGGTCAGTTTACACTGAAATGCAGCCCCGGAGTTTTCAAACTAAAACAGGGTCTACAGCGTTTTCAAAAGTCTCAGTTTTTGAGAGTTTAAAACGCCAGAGTAGTGTAAACAACAGGTGTAACCGTAGCAAAAGTTATGCATTTTAAAACGAAAACGCAGTAGTGTAAATGCAGATTTATGTCCAGGAGAAAGTGTTTCAGCACCTGAAACACGGCCAGCATCTCCAGGTAGATGATGTGCCACATGAGATGGCGGCCACTCCACAGACCACGGGCTGACCGGTAAGGGAGGCATTCACCATTAGCATTAAGCGACGACAAGGAGTCCACAGCACCAGGCCCTGAGACAGTAACCAAGGTTTCCTTCCTCCACATGTCTAAGGCACATAGGCAGCGCCGCGTGACCTTGATCATGCAAAGCGGGATCATGCAGGCCAAAGGGATTCCGTCGGATGCAGCTGCCATCAGACCCAACAGTTCCTGGAACTGTTTGACAGTGAGTGACCACCTACTTTCACTCTCTTGACTGCCGTGAGGATCGACTCAATCCGAGCAGGAGACAGATGTGCCTGCATCGTGGTCGAACCCCACGCCAAGACCAGATAAGTGGTTCTCTGTAATGGAGAAAGCACACTTTTTTCTGCCGTTCAGTCACAACCCCGGTTCTTTCATATGGGTGAGGATGACATCTCGATGCCGAGCCACCAACTGCTCAGAATGAGCTAATACCAACAAAGTGTCAGTAAGGTTCAGTATGCAGATGCCCTGGAATCACAGCTGAGCCAGAGCAGCATCCACACATGTAGTGAAAGTACACGGTGAGAGTGCAGTAAATGGCCGCTCTACAGCAGAGGCTGCTCCCACCCACCAGCCTGTATTAGTGTGAACACATATCAACCTCCTCGGAGGAAGAGAAGTGTAGTACCATGCTCTCAAATGGGGGGGAAGCGTGCTTCAGACCCAACAGAGCACTGTAAATAAATTGAATTCCTCAGAATTAAATAACAGTGGGAGCAGAGCTAAATATTCAAGATGTATGTCGTTTGTGCCATATGAACAAACACATTTATGAATGGACACAGCCCACCCCCTCAAGAGCGGACTGTGCATGCTCAGCTCCCGAACAAACCACACATAAATCGTTTGAATCCCTGCCCCTGAGTAGCGAGGGCAGGAGAAATGAGCGATCTAATATGCAATCTGCTCATGTGCGTACAGCATCAGTCTTCTCGGAGAAAGATAGCCGCAGCGGCACAAGTTCTCACACAAAGGGGGAAGGACCGCAGCGCGGGCTTCTGAGCCCCGAGAGAGAGTGCTAGATCTAGCGAGAAAGGCAGAGAGAGGGCGGACTCATCTCTAACCTGTTCACCAGATCCATGCTGCGATCCCCACAACCGCAGGCACCTCTCTGTCTTGGCAAAGGCGGGACCTGAGCTGCGAGGAAGCTCACGAAGGCTCCCTCCTCGAAGAGAGCTGACGCCGTCCGCTTCGCCGCAAGCTGTCACTCAAAGGGGGAAGGACTGCAGCACGGGCTTCCGATCTCGAGAGAGAGCGCTCTAAGGAGAAAGGCAGAAAAAAGGTGAGCCCATCTCTACCGCGTCCGTAGATCTATGTGTGATCCCCACGACCACAGCCATTGCCCTGCCTCGGCAGAAGGGGGAGCTGAGCTGCGGGGAATGCAAACGTGGGCAGTTAGCTCCCTCGAGAACTGACTCCCATGCTTCGCCCCAAACAGACCAAGTAGGGCTTGCTGCAGTCTGCGGTGGACATCCAACCCCGCCCATCGCCGATACAACCCCGCCCGCGTCCGTGTGTGACGTCGAAAGTCACACATCAGATACATCACCTTGTGATTCCCCCATCCCTATACTGGGGAAACCCGGAAGTATGTCAAAGCAACTTACGGTAGTTTCGGGGATCTATATAAATTAATAGGCCATTGTCCTTCATTTTACTAATACACATTTTCTTATTTGTGTAAAGGATTTCCAGGCTAAAATGCCACAACTTAAATCTAACATATTTAATATGTCTAACATACTGAGCTGATTTCGTCATCATGAGAGTAATACGCTTGCATTGATTACATGAGGCTAATTGTTAATAAAAACCTTTAAACCTTACCTTGTTCATTTATGTAATGAGATAAATTCACATTTATTACTATCGATTTTAGGCTAATTTTAAATGTATCAAATTTAAAAGGGGAATTTTGGTATTGTAAAAGTATGTAAAATTATTGTAAAAGTTGGTATTGCATAATTGTCAGTTTTTTTTTTTTTTTGTTTTTTTTTTTAAGATGTGTTCCACTTATCATAAAGTGTTAACATTTAAATGACAGAATCAACAGTTTTTGTATATGCAGTAGACTACACATATATAGGCTAAATAGAGATTGATTGCTTTGATAGTTTAAATAAGTAACATGACATTGACCTTCAGGCCTTGTTCATCACAACAGATATGAAATGCGTCCAGGTCCTCCACATACTTAAAGATGAATAAAAAGACATACATTGCTTCTTTGGTCATTTTATATTTATTATTTTACAAAAATAATTCAATTTAAAATGTTACAAAAATATACTCTACCAGCCAAAAGTTTCTGAACAGTAAGATTTATTTATTTTTCTTTAAAGAAAAGTCTTTTGCTCACCAAGCCTGCATTTATTTGACCCAAGATAACACAAAATTTAAGCTTTCTATTTGAATATATTTTAAAGTGTAATATATTTCTGTGATCAAAGCTAAATTTTCAGCATCATAACGTCATTACAGTCTTCTGTGTATTTTAATATACTGATTTGCTGCTCAAGAAACATTTCTGATTATCATCAATATTTAAAGCAGTTGAAAACATTTTTTCTGGATTCTTTGATAAACAGAAAGATCCAAAGATCAGCATTTATCTGAAATAAAAAGGCTTTTGTAACATTATACACTATACTATTCAAAAGCTTGGAGTCAGTGTGTGTGTGTGTGTATATACATTATTATATTAGATTATAGAAATTAATACTTTTATTTAACAAGGATGCTTTAGATTGAAAAGTGATGATAAAGAAAAAGTGATGATAAAGACATTTATAGTGTTTCAAACGATTTCTATTTCAGATAAATGCTGTTCTTCTGAACTTTCTATTCATCAAAGAAACCTGAAAAAAAATCTACTCAGCTGCTTTCAACTTAATAATAATAATAATAATAATAATAATAATAATAATGAGCAGCAAATCAGAATATAGAATGATTTCTGAAGGATCATGTGACTGGAGTAATGCTAAACGTCATATTTGAAATCAATGAAATTCATTACATTTTAATAGAAATATAGAAAACTGTTTCAAATAGAAAAATAGTTATTTTAAATAGTAAAAAATATTTTAAAATGTTACTGTTTTGCTGTACTATGGATCAAATAAATCCAGGCCTGGTGGGCAGAAGAGACTGCTTTAAAAAAAAAAAAAAAAATCTTACTGTTCAAAAACATTTGACTGATTGTGTTTATGTGGAAAATATATGTTCCAAATATCATATGTCTGAGCAGTTGAATGATCAGACAAAATGTTGTTTGTCTTGTTATGCAGTACACATACCTACATACATAGGCTACACAGAGAGATTCCTTGCTCTGAAAGACTATTCACAGAACATGGCATGACGTCTTGTTCATCAAGACAATTTGATATGAATGTGTCCAGCTCCTCCAGATACTCAAAGATGAATAAAAAGACATCTCTTGCTTCATCCGATTCTCGCCCCCAGGTAGTCTTTGATGGCATTCTGTTGATTTTTACTGTCCGTCTGTAGAAAGGCAGGACCTTTCACCACCCCACAGAATAACTCGCAGTGACTGTGTTTCCAGCACCACGATGGACCTTTGCAAACTTCCACTTTATGTCATCTTGGCGCTCCTGTTAAAAATAGAGAATACACATGTGTTGGAAGGTATATGTGTCCACTAAAAAGTATTTAGCTCATCATTTAGGCTACCTCATCATTCTACATACAAACATATGTACACTTATGTAACATACTCAGAGTTATCCAGCAAGACGTAGTAAAATGATGCGGTTACTCATCTGAGTTGTGCATGGCTGACTGTGCATGGGTACATGCAAAACACAAGCGTGCCGAACTGTTGTTTAAGTACATGAACACAACAGCGCACACATTCTTAAAGTTGTCAATGTTTTTAGTTATGGTAAAGACCAAACATATATTTTTTTACTTACCCACACGCCAAACAACTTATTTTTAGCGGTTAGCAAACAATACGAATTATCTTCTTATCGACGCTTCTTCCTGTTTCAAAATGAATGAATGTGACGTATTTGGACACGGGCATGGTTTGTGATGTCGCACTTGGATGTGGGCAGGGTTGGATGTCCACCGCAGGCTGCAGCGAGACGCTCCTCAAACAGACAACAAATCGACTGAGTGGGAAAGAGGCGCGACTGCAAAACAGGATAGGAGGCCAAGATGGCGGCGTTACAGGTGGACGCGTAAGCGTGGGCTGCTAAGGTGATGAGGTGATAACTTATCCGGCACGACTTTTTTTTTAATCACTTAATTCACACAGACGACTCTTTAACAGCACAGACTTTTCCGGTATTTGATTATATGGGTAAATCTAAGAAGAGGGGAAAGCAATCCTTTCAAGCATCGCCACACTGTGTTCCCGGCGCGAACAAAAGTGAATTTGCAAAACTCAGTACTGTTAATATCACGGCGATGGATTCGGCGAACGAGAATGAAACGCCGGTGTGGTATGATTCAAGTCAAAATTTTGAATCAGAGGCTTTTGTCATCCCCCTTCCTGATACGCCGCAGAAACCGCTGGCCAAAAAAACAAAGCGACAAGAGGAAAGAGATCCAGAAGAAAGCGAAGGAAACACGAATGTACTGACGGCAATACGAGAACTTTCTGCTAAACATGATGAATCTTTTAAAAAGATTGCTACAATTGAAATGACAACCGAAGCTACATCTAAGCTGCTCGAAAATCTCCCCGCTACGGTTCACCAACTTGTACTGGATGTTGGACAACACAAAGAAGCCTTGAAATTCATCGATGGAGAGATACAAAGTTTGAAAGAAGAAAATAAGTCCCTGAAGTCCGGTCTGTATGAATGCAGACGTTATAGCTGGAGATGGCTGCTGAAGTTGCATGGAGTAAGAGAAAAAGAAGGAGAGGACATCAGGATGGTAGCGATTGACATCTGTGGAAAAGTCGCTCCAGGTATCCGCAATGGATTAATCCAAGGCATGGACATAGCTCATCGTCTGGGACCAGCGAGGGACGACGGAAAAGCAAGGGCTGTTATCATCCTGTTTGCTTTTCGCCGTGTTCATGGTGCAGTCTGGCGAGCCGCCAGAAGATGTCAATTTCTAGCAGATAACGGCCTGCGTCTTAAGGAGCCCCTGTCTCCAGAAGACAGAGCTGCGAGGGAAAAGCTCTGGCCTCTTGTTAAAGCGGCAAGGGATGCGGGCAAGAAGGCTTCGTTCCATTCCTCGTTCGCGCTAATTGATGGAAAGAAGCACTTCTTTTCTGAGGTAAAGTAAAGCTGAACTTCGTCGGTGACTGAACTTGATGGACAAGCAATGCGATATATAGGCGTTCAGTGTTGATTTATCCTCTTAGGTAGCATGTTGCTAAATTCTTCAAGTACTGAAGACTGAATTGCCCATGTATTTAATAATGTGTGCCAAATTTTTCAATTTAAAAGGAAAATTTCTTCAAGAGGACAGTTCTACTGGAGGTCCTTGGTTGATGATATAGACTGGAAAAGAACTTGGCTCTTACCTGGGAAATATTGTATTTCTAATAAAGCAAAGGAAACACATTTTAAAATTTTACATAAAATATATCCTGTTAATTCTAATGTCTCTAAATATTCGGACATTGACAGCTCATGCTCTTTTTGCAAACAAACAGAGGAGACTTTAGTACATCTTTTTTTTGATTGTCCTTTATCCAAGCAATTTTGGTCTGACCTGGGATCTTTTATATTTGATTCTGCCAACGTTGTACACTCCTTTAGTTTAAAAGACATTATTTTTTATTATAATAATACTAAAAATAAACCCCTGGAACATACTATCAATTTTTTTTTTATTTTATATGGTAAATTTTTCATACACAAACAAAAATTTGCAAATAGTTACCCATCCTATCCCCTTTTTAAAACTGAACTAAACTCACTTCTAAAATCTCTTCATCTTATACAGAATAAAAAAAAAACCTAAGATTCCTAAAATATTTTACAGAGGTATTTAAAGAAAATCCATGTATTTAGATGCTTTCCTTACGTGTGCTTAATTGAATATCCTTGTATTGTTATTGTAATGTCATTCTCATTGTGTTGCTTTTATTTGTTATTCTTATTTTTATTTATTTATTTATTTTGGCAACAAAAAAAAAAAAGTATTATTAATGTGTAATTGTTTTGTTGTTTGTTAAATTTATTAGTATTGGTTATTATTATAGTCTTGTATGTGTTCTTGTACTGTTTTGTTCAAGAAAAAAAAAAAGAGTTGGCTGGAAAGAATACAGCCATTGCTACTGGGCAGCAAAAAAAAAAAAAAAAACAAATAGACTGAGTGTGTCCCCACCTGAGACAGTGCAGGCAGAGAGGGACACACAGACTAAAATGCTGCTGCTTATATTCGTATGAATGCTTGTAAGACATAGTGACACTCTCAAATAAAAGCTGTGCAAACTGGCACACACACACACACAGAGCGTTTGCTGAAAGACAGAAGCTGCCGGCTGCACGCACCGCTCATGCTTTTAAGCTCCCTGGTCTCTCGCTTCACCATTGGAATATTTACACACGTGTTTTAGAGCGTGGTCATGCTGGAGGCGTTCCAAAAGCGTTTTGACGCAGCTTGAGTTCTTGAAGGGGAACTGTTTTGTTCATTTTCTACAATAAACAAACTGATCAGGAACTTAATAGACACACATGAAAAGACTAATAACAGACACATATTAGCAAATACAGATTAGTTAATTTTATTAGCTTTCATTTAAATAGGTCAAAATAAGTTTAAACATCTTGTAACAGGTAAAGAACTGAATACAATCAAAATACAAGAAGAAGGGGTAAAATTTACTTTGTTCGGTAAAAGTTATTATTGTGTTTTGTGTTTGATGTTGCTTTAAATTCAATACACCTATATACACCCTAATACACCATTTAATACACCTTCCCTGTTGCTAACAAACACAGCGTTACGTTGTTGTTTTACTTCCTTTCCCCCTTGTCTCTTGAGCGAGTTTAGTCTTGTGATAACTGGTCCAAATATGAAAATAGTGCATCCTCATCATTTCCATGGGTCACTAGATAAGAGGGAAAATTCTACTCACAACACACATTACAAGAACACATTGAGTCATTATGTAGATCAATAAATACTTAATGCGTAGGCTTGTATGTAGGTCCAATTTATGCAATAAGTACAATATTTTAATGAGCAAGTACAAGTCAAAGCAACGGATGACTAATATAACAAGTAATATACAAATATGTGTGTATGTGTACAGGTGTTATAAGCCATTTAAAGGGAAAGTTCACCCCCAAATTAAAATTTGCTATTATTTATTCACCCTCAGGACATCCAAGATGTAGTAGACCTTTTTTTCTTGAGCAGAACAGTGAAGAAGATTTGTAGCTGAAACTGTGGTCCTTGATTCATGAAAATTCAACAGCTGCCCATGTTTAAGAGTTTAAAAATAACTGGAAGTTATTTAACATTATTATTAACAACATTATTACCTGCAATCGAACATCGGTATTAATCTTGTGTTCCTTGATATGCCTTTTTTAAAAATGATTTTTCTTGACAGCTGCTGACAGTTTCGGCTAATAATCTTTTTTATTATTATTATTTTTACTGTGCATTTTTTGGTGAACCATTCTGCTGACTTCAGCAGTTTTGCTAATTTCAGCACAGGGAGGTAAAATGACATAGAATGAAATTTATGGTGCTTGAAAAAAAAAAAACACAGCAAAAACTACTCTCTGCTGGATATTGAGTTCAGACTGCTGTTTGTTCAGAGTTGAGCTCTATGTGTGTTTGTTTTGTCTGAGTGCTGAGATTCTCTCTGCAGACCAGCACACACAGGAGAGGCTCTGAAATCACTGTCAAACTCAGCAGACAATAAGACATTATGTACCAAGACAATGATATCCAAAAGTAGAACATCTGAACACAGTGGACCAGCACACATGGTAAATAAAGCACAACCAAGGTAACCACTGTAACAAGAAACAATGATGCACCTGGTCTGTTGTCAGTGGCAGGTGTACTGGCAGGAGTGGGTGGAGCTTTGTAGGTGATTATGCCTGTGACAACCAATAAACACGCAGGAGCCAGAACTGAACCAAAACTGAGATATAAACCATTATGGGCAGCATGATCGTACCCAAAAACAAATAACAATACACACATTAAAAGAAAAAGCAGTATAATGATGGAGACTATGATGTAACAGAAGGATGAAAAAATATGAGCAGAGATCTGTGGATATTTCAGTGTCAGAACCCCCTCCAGAGCAACCAGCTGTTGTAGGTGAAGGCTACAGATCTTCAGATAAAAATACCCAGCCGCTGAAAACACTGTGCCTTGAAAAACATGTGAAAACAGTGTTGACACTATATATGGATACAGGAGCAGTTGAATCAGGTCACTGAGGAGGAGGAGGATAATGAAGGCTGAGATCCGGCCTCTGGTCTTTCTCTGAAGGTGCACAACATAAAAAGCCCAAATCAGACATGGCAGCCCCACACACACAGCAGTAATGAAGAAGATGGACAGTCTGATTGCAGTAAAATAATCAGAGGGTGGATCAGAAGGTGTTTTGCATTCGTAGTGAAATATGTCGCTTGTAGAGATGTTGTAATCATATTCATTCTCCATGATCTGATTTTACTGCTGCACTTTGAGTTCCTGAAAGACACACAAGAAAAGTTTAAATTAGTCTTAGGTGATTAGCTCTCTTATCCTGGTCAAGCTGGTTATCTAAGGGTTTAACTAAGCTGGTTTTTGAAGGGTTCAAGACAAACTTTCTGTGATTATTAAAAATTAAGTGTATCTTGAAATAAACAAATTTGTGTCTGTACATCTTGTTACAATGTTGAAAGCTTTATTTATTATGTTTTATAATGCTCATGCAGAAACTAATATGTAGAGACCAGCTCTGTGTAGTATATGACCAATATAATAAACTGATAAAAACAGAAACTAGCCAATAGGAACTAGCTGAACTGACTTCTGTTTATTGGCCAAACTTGCACAGCTATTAGACACCAATCTCAAAATGGCTAAATGGATTGGATGGAAATATCCGTCTATCATTACTGAAGAAAGCTGTAAGCTGCAACAATAATTGTGGTGTGAGAAATTGAAATGAAGAAACTTTTGGTTCCTTTTTTTTTTTTCTTTCCCACACATATGTGGTTTGTCATGATCCATTTACAAAAACCTTTAAGCTGAGTTTGCACCTCTTTTTAGGGCTGACCACTTGTGATTCTATCTCTCTCTCACACACACAGGCTACTTGAATATGTGGCTCATGGGGACTCTCCATAGGCATAATAGTTTTAATACTGTACAAACAGTATTTTCTATCATCTTACCCTAGCCCTACACGTAAATCTACCCATCATAGAGGAAAAAAGGGCATTTCAGGACATAGTAAGTGCCATCATAAACCATGTTCACGTTGCAACACACACAAAACACAAAAATGTATCCTAATACCAGAAACAGGGCCACAATCAGATGAGAGACACATAAACATAAAAGCATGCAGGTAAATACAAAATGTATAGGCTCAACAATAGAAACAGAAAGTCATTATCCTAATGTTACACAATAGTATGACACTGTTAATTATTAATTGTGATTAAAGTAAGTTAGAGTTAAGTGTTTTCAACACTGTGAATTAATGAAAGATTACCAGCATCACACAGTCTAAATAAATCATTCTGTAATTGTAAAGGTTTGATAGAACTCCAAGGTTTCTGGCTGTTTTTGAAGGAGTTATGGTTGATGTGCTTAACTGGATGGTGAAATTGTGATGAAACAATGGATTTGATGGAACAACAAGCATTTCTGTCTCAGCAAGGTTGAGCTAAAGAAGATAGTCCTTCATCCAGCAAGAAATATCTGAGACAAGCTGAAATGCGAGCAGCTATCGTCAGATCATCAGGATGGAATGAAAGTTGAATTTCATCAGCAAAGCAGTGATATGAAAAGCCATGCTGCTGAATGACAGAACCTAGTGATGCCATGTAGACAGAGAGAAGAAGTGGTCCAAGAACTGAGCCCTGAGGCACCCCAGTAGCTAGATGTTGCAACTTGGACACCTCACCTCTCCAAGATACCTTGAAGGACCTATCTGAGAGGTAAGACGCAAGTCACTGGAGTGTGGTTCCTGAGATGCCCTTTGCCAATAGGGTTGACAAGAGAATCTGGTGGTTAAACATGTCAAAAGCAGCAGACAGATCCAGCAAGATAAGTAATGAAGATTTAGAATCCCCACTTGCCAGTCTTGCCAGCACATGATCAGTGGAGCAGTGTCATGTAAATAAGATCCAGTTGGTTGTCTGGTTTGTGAGTATCCGTAGTTAACACTCTCTTGAGAACAAATGAGCCAAGCAGATTGTGGAGCCTGCAGCCTGAGATTTATCTAGGTAGATACTGAAGTTTGTTAATACCCAGAGAAGGTAAAGGAATACATTTCCAGTCATTAGAGATCAGCAGACCAGTACCTCCGCCTCTTCCGGTCAGACGGGGGAGTGTGGGAAAATGAGAAATTATTGGAAAGTGCTGCAGGAGTAGCAGTGTCCTCTGGTTTGATCCAGGTCTCCATCAGAACCATGAGGTTTAACTTTTAATCACTAGTAATAGATGTAATGAAATCTGCTTTGTTTACTGCAGACTGGCAATTCCAGAGACAAATATAAAAAAAAAAAAACAGTGTATTAGCTGTGTGTATTAGCCGGCAAAATGCACAGGTTGTCAGGATTGCACTGCTTACTGTGCATCACTGTTTGTGAGTGTTAATTAATAATAGTAGGGATTTGGAAACAAATTGTAAAAATCAGTCAGAATAAAACTGAAACAGAAGTGAAACAAGTCGTAGGAAAGAGGACAAATAAAAAGCGACACTTTTGTATTATACTACTCATATTGTCACACTATGAAGAAATAAAAACTTACCAGAATCACAGTGAAATGTGTTAGTCTGTCTGTCCAGAGTATGTGAGTGTGTGTTTGAAACTCAGTATGACTAGGTTTAGTTCCCTTCCTCTCTCCCTGCCTCCCTCCCACCCTTTCTTTCTCTTTCTTTCTTGCTTTCTTTCTTTCTCATATATTGGCACCCTTGGTATATATGAAAAAGCAATGCTATGGAAATAAATCCTTTTGATCTTTCACTCGTTTACATTATCTTAAACGAGTCTACCCCTCATGATTACTGTTATAAACATGAGCCACATCTAAAAGGTAAAGGGGGAGGTGTTTCTTCGATTTATAGCAATATTTTCAGTGTTTCTGAGAGAGCGGGCTTCAAGTATAACTCGTTTGAAGTAATGGTGCTTCATGTAACATTATCCAGAGAAACAAGTGTTAATGATAAATCCCCCATGACGTTTGTACTTGCTACTGTATACAGGCCACCAGAGCACCATACAGATTTTCTTACAGATAAGGTCTTAATAGTAGGTAACTTTAACATTCATGTCGATAATGAAATCTATGCACTGGGAGCAGCATTTACAGACATTTTAAATTCTACTGGAGTTAGACAACACGTGTCAGGTCCCACTTATTGTCGAAATCATACTCTAGACTTAATACTGTCATATGGAATTGATGTCAATGCCGTTGAGATTCTGCAGCAAAGTGATGATATCTCTGATCATTATCTAGTCTTGTGTGTACTCCAGATAACTAAAACTGCAAATTCAACAACTCATTACAAGTATAGTAGAACAATCACTTCTACTACAAAAGATTGCTTTCTAAGTAATCTTCCTGACTTATCTGAATTCCTCAGCATGTCCAATAGCTCAGAAAAACTTGATGATGTAACAGAAACTACTGACTCTCTCTTTTCCAGGACTCTAGATACGGTCGCTCCTCTGCGCCTAAGGAAGATTAAGGAAAACAGTCCGACCCCGGGGTATAACAAGCACACTCGCGCCCTAAAGAGAGCAGCCCGGAAAATGGAGCGCAGCTGGAGGAAAACAAAATTAGAGGTTTTTCGTACTGCTTGGCGTGAATGTACCCTATCGTATAGAAAAGCGTTAAAATCCATCCAAAGGTTGTATCCTCACAATTATCTTCCTTCCTACAGAAAAATGATACCTGTGAGGATTTCCAGTCAGGTAGTACTGAGACTGCTCTTATTAGAGTTACAAATGATCTGATCTTGTCATCCGATCATGGTTGTATCTCTCTGTTAGTGCTACTGGATCTTAGTGCTGCGTTCGATACTGTTGACCACAACATTCTCTTGAACAGACTTGAAAATTATGTTGCCATTAGGGGTACTGCATTGGCATGGTTCAAATCGTACTTATCTGACCACTATCAATTCGTGGCAGTAAATGAAGAGGTATCGTATCGGTCACAAGTATGCAGTATGGAGTACCGCAAGGCTCAGTACTAGGGCCATTTTTTTACACTTTACATGTTACCCTTGGGTGATATCATCAGGAAATATGGTGTTAGCTTTCACTGTTACGCTGATGATACTCAGCTCTATATTTCTTCGCGGCCCGGCGAAACATACCAATTTGAAAAACTAACGGATTGTGTAGTTGAGTTAAAAAATTGGATGACAAGTAATTTCTTACTGCTAAATTCTGAAAAAACAGAGGTGTTAATTATTGGACCTAAAACCTCAGTGTGTAATAACTTGCATAATAAACTGATAATAAACAGAAACTAACCACTAGACTCAAGCCAAAAATAGGGCCTAGCTTCAACCTCTATTTAGGGCTGACCACTTGTGATCAGATCACGCACACACACACGCAAATGCAGCTTAATACTAGAAACAGGGCCATATGCAGATAGCTGTTCAGAGACACACAAACATGCAGCTGGTAAATACAAAAAGTATAGATTTCATTTAATAGAAACACAAAATCATTTATCCAAATGTTCTACAATAGCTTGACACTGTTATTTGACACATAATTTAATGCAGTTAGTTTTTTTAGGTAGCACAACACCACATGGTTATTATCCAGCTGTATTTTAATACATGCAGACTGTACAGTACATCAGTTCAAATTAATCAATAAATTATTGTCGTAATATGAATTAAGGAAAGCTTACCAGACTCACACTGTCCAGATAACTGCATGTATGAAACCCAGCATGACGTTTTTGCTCTCTCTCTCTCTCTCTCTCTCTCTCTCTCAGTTGAATTGAATGTCATGATGGTATGATTGTTTTAGGTACATTGTTCCACCCACAAATGACAAATTTAAATTGAAGCAATAAAAAATGCAGTTGCATTACTGAGTAATTCTTTAGTTAGTATAGATTTTGTTAGCTTTTTTTTAAAGGTCCCCAACAGCATATAAATCAAAATGAATGAGTTCATATATATATATAGAGAGAGAGAGAGAGTATAGAGAAAGAGAGAGAAACCCTGAAGTCCTGTGAAAAAAATACATCATATAAATAACAAAGACAAAATCACCACCAACTTTCTCTTCTACACAGAATGCCCAGTTGTTTTGCACACAGCATTCTGCACACATTTCCAACATTTCACAAAACATGTAATTTGCAAAAAGCACACATATTGTATACAGTGGGGAAAATTATTTGATCCCCTGCTGATTTTGTATGTTTGCCCACTGACAAAGAAGTGATCAGCCTCATTTTAATGAGTGAAACAAGTATTTGATCCCCTATCAATTAGCAAGATATCTGGCTCCCAGATGTATTTTATACAGGTACTGAGCTGAGATTAGGAGCACTCTCTTAAAGGGAGTGCTCTTAATCTCAGTTTGTTACCTGTATAAAAGACACCTGTCCACAGAAGAAATCAATCAGTAAATTAGATTCCAAACTCTCTACCACGGCCAAAGGACAAGGGAAATGATGCTGCCCTCACAGATTTCACAAAGACCTTCCACTCTTTAAAAAAAAATAGTGGAAAGTGAAGACAGCAAACTCGCAAGCAAAACCTGATTCCAGTGAGCACAATGAGCCTATTACCCATGCCAGTGTGGAGGAAAGGGCCAAATTTAGAAGAAAGCCCAGGCCTCCACAACACATTCACTTAGCTACAACACAGTCTAGCATTGCTGCAAATAGAAAAGAAAAGTGTAAATAAGTGGGCAACTTCATGACCAAAGTTCTACCACCAAGGACATTGAGCAACTCAGAGACCAGCTCTGCCATATAGGAAATTAGCTGAAAGTCTCTATTGAAGAGGTAAACAGAGAAATTAACACCCTGTCCCAGGACAGAGACAATCTCAAAAGAGACAGAATTAAAACACATCATGAGGAAAACACTTTCAGAAATGAATTGATATGTGAGTTCACAGGGTTCAAAGCTGAGAACAGTGAGACGCACAGATAGAGACCCTAAGAACACAGATGTTTCTCTATCCCTCTAAATGGTCATAAAATTAAGCTCCCACTGCCCTCCCACAGTCCAGCAGACACATCTGAAACCCCCAGCAGCCCAGGTGAGGAACATCAGAAGACTATAAGAGCCACACCTCACACCTCAGCTGAGAGACCACAGATACAAAACATGAAGGTTAGAATCGCCATCAAACTGTTTCCAGGCAGTAAAACCACATAATCCCTGTGCCCCAAAACAAGTGATGTGCTCAGGTTACACTCTGACCCCAGCTTTGGCACACCCTCGAACATCATTATACACACAGGCACCAGAGACCTGAGAACACAGCAGAAGAGAGTTGGCTACACCTGGCTACACCTGTCCAAATGCAAAGATCACCATGTACTCTCCTACCCTGCAGAGACATTCACACAGATACCAAAGACACTGATATCTCCAGAAGATGTGCCCTCCTGCCCAATGTGCACCTTACTCATCATACCAGCATCAATGAGAGCCCCCTATGACCAAGTACACATAAAAAAGACAAAGTCAATATGTTTGCAAAAGCATCAACACATATCAAGCAGAGACCCACCACATGGAACACATGAAACAACCTCCTTTTGGATATCACTGGGGACCCCACCCCACACATAACACTACCTGAGAACACCTCTTACATCAGGACAACAACAGAGACCCAGCCCACATTAGGACACTACCAGAAACCCCAGACTGAACAAGGACACCCACAGAGACAACCACCTACAGCAGATTATCACCAAAGTCTGCCATCATCAAAGAGACTATACCCCAGTCAGATGAGCAAAACCAAGATAGGTCCACAGCACCCAGGAACCAATCCACCCCCTGCTGACAACACATCCTGCTCTGCACCATTTCCATAAACCTAGAGCTAAGCCAAGGTCTTCTAAAGACAGCCAAACACTCTGAAGATGGGTGAGATCAGACAGTTGCTGCATTACATCAGTGCCTAGCCGACACAAACATGACATGAGCTCTACATATTTCGGAAAATGACACTGCTTTTATAAGTGTGGCTTAAAATCAACAGCCTTTGGCCTGAAGAGTTTAAACACAGAATTCCATAATAGCGTCAAGGATACGGACATTAGTAATTCTACAGAAGACATCGAGCAGGACAAACACCACCACACACTGCCCCTTCAACTACAGAGAAATCATTCCACCCTCACAAAACCTCAGCACCGTTCGGCAAGTTTATGAGCTGGTTATGAGCTAGTTCTAAGCAGGAGCTAGTTGTATAGAACCAGCATTCAAGGTGCAGATGTTTTTTTTTTCTTCGGTACTGGAACAATAATTGCAGACTTCAAGCACTTAGAACTCTTGCTTGTGATAGAGACAGGTTAAAAATGCTTGTAAATACCCCCACCAACTCTCCAGCACATTCTTTAAGTACCTGTCCTGAAACTCCATCTGAGCCTGTGGCTTTCCATGGATTTAGCCTCCTCAATGCGCATTAAACCTCATGTGTACTTAATGCGAGCAAAAAAGGTATTAAGGTCATTAGACAATGCTACATCGTCAGGACAGGCAAAGTTGCTCTTATAATCAGTAATACTCTTTATACCTTGCCACATACTCGGAGTATCAGCATTGATGAAATGATTTTCAACCCTTCGTCTATAGATGACTTTGGACTTTTTTATGCTCTTCTTCAATCGTGACCGTGACTCTTTATATGCTATGGTGTCACTATAGTACTCTCAAAAGATTCTGTACCTCCTTATTCATCTATGGCCTGTTTTCATCTATGAAAACATCTTTATGTTCTTGTGCACTGTAACACTGTCCACACAGCTGTTAATCTAAAAGAGCACAGTCTCTGTGTACTCCTTTAAATTCACCTCTGTGTCATAAGTGGCCTGTTGAGCAAACAGATCACACTGAGTTCTTTCAAAACAGTCCTGAAGCTGTGCAATAGCTTCTTCAGGACAATTTTTGATTGTCTTGATTACTGGTTTCTTCCTATGGACCACAGGTCTATATGCTGGTACTAAGAACAGTGAAAGGTGATCAGATTGCCCCAATGGTGAGTTGGAAAAAAGCTATATAAGTATAAGTCTTTTGTATAAGTCTTTTGGCTCTTTAGGTTTTCACCAAACGTGGTGCTGTGTATTATGGCCAAACATCTCCACTTCGGTCTCTTCTGTTCTAAGGACATTATTCTAGAAGACTTGTGTTTTGTTCAAATTCCAAAACACAGCCTTCCAAACATGCCATTTTTGTCCCATATTTTTCTAATGGTATTGTCATGAACTTTATCATTTAACATGTTAACTAAGGCCTGTAGAGTCTGAGGTGTAGTTCTTGGGTTGTCTGCCATTTCTCTGAGCTTTACACGGTCTGATCTTGGGGTGAATTTTCTGTGACGTCCACTCCTGGAAGGAGAGGCAAAAGTCTGAAAAAGAAGTCTGCTTTTTTGGCTAGAGTCATGGCACATTTAAATAAACTGATTTATTTGTATTTTCATTTTATTTTATTTTCATTTTAAGACATTTTATTAACACTTTGTCAGCATCTTAAACATCTGAGACTGTACAGACGAAAGAATCAAATTGGAAGTAGCATTATTCCTCATGAATGAACTAGACCATTATGGAAAGCTACATGGATATAAACTACTACATCTGAAGTGTATTCAGGCTGGATTTGTTGTCAGTCAACGTGTAATTTGACATTTATTAGGCATCCTGGATCCAGATGGAGTACAAATAAGAAGAAGAAATCCCTTAAGACGTCGGATGTATGGAAATCCTGGCCCCAATTTTATGCGGCACATGGACACGACAAACTGAAACCTTTTGGTATCTGCATCAACAGCGCGATCGATGGGTTTTCTAGGATGGTAATTTGGCTCCATGCTTATTCTACTAATTCTGACCCGAAGGTAATCACCAGCTGTTTTATTAGGACAAAGGATGGGGACACCAGCCAGAATGAAGTCAGACCTGGGAACAGAGAACTGTTATGTGGAACAAATGCAGAAGTTTCTACGTTATGATGACCACGACGAATATGTGGAAAACTGCTTCATCTATGGTTCAAGCAACCACAACCCAGCCAACATTGATATGTGGGCCCCATATGGGTTATACCTGGGCAGCATGGGTTCCATGTGGGCATGGGCTTAAGATTTATGTGGGTCCCATGTGTGTTTCACAATGTGGGTCCCATATAGGTTTGAACATATGGGACCTTCATGGGATCCATGTGGGCAAAATTCTTTCACACTTAAAACACATCATTATTGCTTTTTTGGTTAATAGACACTTTTTAACAAAGAATATAGATTTTATTGATCTGATCAATATAACTGTCTTTTAAGTGAAAAATGCATTATTTTCTATTGTGTTTCTTTTTTTTATTTTATTTTATTTATTTATTTTTTTTAATTTTCAATATTACAATGTTAGCCTGCTTATGCATTTATCGAAATGTATTTGTTTTCTTTTATAAAAGTAATAATAATACACTAATTTTAAATTCATACATTAATATAGAGAAGTGAACAGTGAGTAACAAAATATGGACAGCAGAAATAAATACAATAGCACAAAGATACAAGTTAATTAAAAAATTAATTCAGGTTGGTATAATAGCAATATTGGGGTAGTTGTCAAATGTAAATGAACTCTGTACAGTCTTCTTTCTATAATATAAATATCTATTAATGCTTATTACAATTTCAGAAGTTATTCAGGCAAAACCAGTGAGTGATATATATATATATATATATATATTTCCCTCTTTGTCTTGTACTGTTTGATTAAAGGGTTAGTTCAACCAAAAATAAAAACTTATGTCATTAATTACCCTCATGTTGTTCCAAATCAGTAAGACCTGGCGTAAAAGGCCACTTCACATATAGCTCACAAAACCAGGCTTGTGCTGTGAGTAAGCTACTGTGCAACAATTGCACCAATGTCACCAAAAATACACTGCATGACCAAGCATTTAGGTGAGATAAATATATTTTTGAAAAATGTCTAAAAAAACAATGCCCCCTCCACCCCTCAAATAAAAAAAAAAATCACCTAAGAGGAGAATTATTTTTTTTAATTTTCAAAAATAAAATTTAGGCCAAAAATGTCTAAAAAAATCTTGATTGGATTGTCACTGTAAATAATTCTACATGATAAAAAGAAGGCTTCAATAAGATTGGTCAGCAATCGGTGTTCAGCCTCAAACATCCTGAACGAAGCACCCCTAATTTAAAGTGGGTTTTAAGCAAATACATAATTGTTCAAGTGTAGCTTGATGCAAATTGTACCTCTAATTATATTTTAGGATGTATTCTTGTAAGCATTATAGATAGTTTGTGCTTCTGGTGTAACACCAAACTTTATTTATCTTAATTTAAAGCTGTGTATTGAGCAGCAGATGTTAAAACCATGTACGAGATACAAATCTGAGGAAAAATGCATTGTTTGTCGGCGCAAGTTAGCATGTAGGTGTGAAATAGCAGAAGACAGTCGTCTCACGCTCTGTGTGAAAGCACATTCGTCAGCGGTTCACACCGCTTTTTCACATCATGCCCAATGTGAAATGGCCATAAAACTGTAGATATATTGTAGTCGTGTTCATATCTTGCTCAAGCTTGTAATGTTAGTGAGACATAAAGCATCAGTTTGTTAATATTTGGCTTGTTATTCTCTTTTGTACAGTAGTAAATATTAACAAATATGGGTAACACTATTTTACAGTGTTCATGTTACATTTTACATGTACTTATTAAATACATTAGTTGCATAAATTAATGCATAATTTAAACCAGTCTCTATTCCAGACCCTAAAGGTATAGTTCACCCCATGAAAACGGTCATTATATACTTAGCACAAACCCATAAGAAATTCATTCCAGTGGAGGGACATAAATCTCTCAGATTTCATTAAAAATATCTTCCATTGTGTTTAGAAGAAGAACAAGTTTTATGGGTTTGGAACATCATAAGGGTAAGAGGTCTCATTTTGAGGTGAACTAACCTTTTAACCCTATAGTAAGTAAATGTTGTTAAATAATATTACTGAGTACATAAATGTACCTACACTGTGTCATGGACACTATAAAATAAATTGTAACTGAAGGATGTGGCTGGACATTTCAGATGATTATATGTGTGAACTTTTGTTTTTATAGGTGGACTGAAGAAGAATGCAGTGACCAAGACCGTGAACCAGAAAGACATCAAAATGGTTCACGGGAGTTAGAGACGGGGCAGAAGAGAGCAATCAGGTCACAGCAGTCTTCAGGACTGTGATCAGCTTTGTGTGTGTTCATCAGTACAAATTGTGTTGAGACCAAGTATTGTATTACTGTATTGTAAGTTAAACAGAGTTGTTGTGTTTTATGTTGTCACTGAGGCTTCAAAAGGGATAGTTCACCCAAAATAATAATAATAAAAAAAAATTTATTCTATTTTTTCTATTGATTTATACCAAGGGTGTCAAACTCTGATCCTGGATGGCCACAGCCCTGCAGGATTTAGCTCCAACCCTAATTAAAAGTACCTCATCCAGTTAATCAAGTCATTCAGGCTTATTTGAAAACTAGGTGGTATGTGTGTTGGATCCGGGTTGGACTAAAATCTGCAGGGCTGTGGCCCTCCAGAAGTTTGACACCCCTGCTTTAAACCCATAGGACTTTCATTCATCTCCGAAACACAAATTATGTTTTTAAGGAAATTAAGACTTTTCTGTCTCTCCATTGAAATTCTACTCATGACTTATCAGATGACTTGAATTAAAATACTCTCTCTCTCTATATTTATATGGATTTTTTTATATAACTGTTTTGGAGCGTCAGAGGTTAGAGTGAACAGACTTTTAATGAAGGGACAGAAAATTCCCAGGTTTCAATAAAAATGTCTTTGTGTTCTGAAAATGAATTACTTTCTTATGGGTTTGGAGTAACATGGTGTATAATGAAAATGTTTTCATTTCTTGACTGTTGTTTTTTTTCTTTTTGTTCTTTTTCAGTTTTTTATTAAATGTTAAAAACCAGCTGTTAGGATGGTATCACCCTGTTTTAAATGAATCTGGCAACGTTGCTGTTTAACACTTTACAAACATGTAAAGTTTTATTGAAAATGTCTGAATTATAATAAAGTATTTGATATACTGAACTTTTACATTTTACATTTTTTAAATGACACCTTTCATGTTATGTAAATTTTGTAGATAAATGAACAGAACAGTTTGAATGGCTTCAAACTGGGACCAATATGGGTCTTAAGTATGTTGCCCAGTTGGGGCCCATTCAGGTTCTATATGAGATTTATATGCACTCAAAAAAATATTTCAGCCCTTAACTTAATTCAATTACGTACAAAATTTCCATGCATTTAGATTACGTAGTTTTAATTTAAACAAATCAATTAAACTTAATGTGATTCAAATGCATCAGTCTTACGTAAATGAAACAGGTAAAGTTGATGTAATATTTCCCAGTGTTAAACAAACCCTGCTCAGTGTTCATGTGTTTCCACACTACAGAGTGTTCAAGTAGCATTGACACAGTGTTGGAGTTAAGGAGATCATTATGTCATGATTGACCAATAATGATGAACACCTGCTGTTTACAAGCAGAATCACCGAAGGAAAGAGAAACACAAGAATCAGACACAGCCAAAGAGAAAATTAACTTAAATAACTGAAGACATTAAATCTCTGATTAAACAACTCCACAAACAACATTACAGTTTGACTTGATTTCTGTCGTATATCCACAAATATTATTTGAGAACGTCTAAACAGAGGTTTAGATGTTTTATTTTAAAAAATGTTTCATTTGACCTCACCATCATGGCGAACAGGATTTACTTTAGTTGGGCTCTTGACCCTTGACTTCCTTAGTATAGTTTTTTTTTTTTTTGTTCTTTGGTTGTTGTAATTGTGTTCGTAGAGCACATTTGTATAGCGCAAAAAAAAGGGTCCTTATTAAGTGTTCTTGGTTATTTATTATTGATGTTCTAATCATTGTCAAGTGGCTTGATTTGCTGATATTGTTCAGTGGTTTATCTCTTAGTTTCATTATATTTACAGTAGTTGTATGAACTGTTACTATTACTACTTTAAGATCTCCAGTATTACTTAGACACACACAGACATGCGTTGAACATGCAGCTGTTGAATGTCACCATTGTTGAGATTCAAATGCTGATTCTTGATGTCTGTGTGTGTCAAACTGATGCTGTAGATTTCAAGATTTAGTGTATAAGATAAACATCCATAATAGTTCATACACCTGTTGTAAACATTATGAAAATAATAGACTAACCACTGCATGAGATCAGTGCATCATGCTACTGGATGATAATGATTTAACAAACAATAAAAATTAACCAAAAACACCTAATCAGACTTTTTTTTGGCTTTTTTATTTTGTTGCAATAAATGTGCTTCATACACATAATTACAACAGCCAAAAAAATTTACCTAAAAAAATCAAAAGTCAAGAGTCCAACTAAAGTAAACCCTGTTCGCCATGATGGTGAGGTCAATTGAAACTTTAAAAAAAAAATAAAACATCTAAACCTCTGTTTAGATGTTCTCAAAAAATATTTATAGATATATGACAGAAATCAAGTCAAACTGTAGTGTTGTTTGTGGAGTTGTTTAATCAGAGATTTAATGTCCTCATTTATTTAAGTTAATTTTCTCTTTGGCTGTGGCTGATTCTTGTGTTTCTCTTTCCTTCAGTGATTCTGCTTGTAAACAGCAGGTGTTCATCATTATTGGTCAATCATGACATAATGATCTCCTTAACTCCAACACTGTGTCAATGCTACTTGAACACTCTGTAGTGTGGAAACACATGAACACTGAGCAGGGTTTGTTTAACACTGGGAAATATTACATCAACTTTACCTGTTTCATTTACGTAAGACTGATGCATTTGAATCACATTAAGTTTAATTGATTTGTTTAAATTAAAACTACGTAATCTAAATGCATGGAAATTTTGTACGTAATTGAATTAAGTTAAGGGCTGAAATATTTTTTTGAGTGTGGGCTAATTCATAGGGCCCAAATGGAACCCATGGACAAACCTATCTTGGCCCCATATTGGCCCCACCTTGGATTGTTGGCTGGGTTATAAGTGGGACCAATATGCAGGGGCGGATTGGCCATCTGGCAATTCTGGCAAATGCCAGAAGGGCCGGACCATTTTTTAAATGTGGGCCGGTCAGTTTTTTTTTTTTTTTAATTGTTTTTACATGCAGGCAGCTTTTATCTCTTGCAAGATGTGAATATTATGATGATGATGATGATGATAATAGTAGTAATAATAATAATAATAATAAATGTTAAGCATTTGGCCCAATCGGCGACGGCCGGCTGGTTTCGAGATGGGCCGACCCAATCCGACCCAATCAGAGGTTACGCGGACGTAATCAAAATCTGGCAAGAATGTCAAACAGTAAGTGCAACACAAGCTAATTGTCAGAGATGGACCGTAAAAAAAGGAAAGGCGGTGCCGAAAAGCTCAGAGAAAGCAAAAAAGGGCTCTAAAATCAGACGCTGCCAAATGCATAAAATTAATTGAAATATTCTCGAAAGGTTTAAATTCGGCTGCTGCATCGGAGGACAGTGGCTCGGTAGAGGAGGTAAGAAGAAAACAGAAAATATACTTCTAAGTCATTATACTAAAATATACTAAGTAATTTTCACGCCATTCACGCTATTTCTGACAGTTTTTGACAGTAACCTACACTGTGTTTAACAGTTGTAAGCTTAGCGTAGAACTCCCGCACATTTTAAAATGTCATTATCAGCAGATAACGTGGGATTTATGGTATACAGACTGCTGTATGCTACTAGCAATATAGTTTAACATGCAAAAGAACCTATAGCTATAGCCATAGTACTGTAGGCATTTGTAGTGAACTCTGAATACATAGCTAGTCTTTAAAGTAAAACATTAAATACATGCATAGGTTACAGTATGTAATTAATCCTTAGGTAGGGTGGAACATAGACTTCTATTACAGGCAATAGTGTAATATATCTATGCAATAGTTAGACAGTGTAAAATGAGACATTGGCTTGCTTATGTTCTCCCTTGACTGAATCGTGTGTTCATCTATTCAAAACTAGAATGTTTCTGGACCCAGTGCAGATAGCTCAGCTGCTGCAGCAGAGTCAAGTATCATGGAGGTAGGAAGACAGCAATGAGAGAGACACACCCTGACACAAATGCTGACAGTTTCTTAATACTGTGTATAGAAAACTGATATAGAAACCAGTTAGGGGTTGCCAGTGGGGGACTAGTTCACCACAGATGTCCGGTCAGAGACAATGAGATGCAATCAATCCAGAATTCTTTTGATTCTTTATTCTTTCCACAAAGTTTCCAACAAGTACTGAGCATGCAAGTGCTAACAATCACTTTGGGGTATCCATGTGGGTTGGTGTGTATGTGTGGTCTACAACAAATTAGAATAAACAAATTAAGGAATCAGAAAAACTTATACAAATAAAGATACTAAAACAGTTCCATGTACAGTCAACATGAGTATGAGATCACTGGCTGATTGCCAGAAACACTTCAAAATAAAAGCTCATGTGAGCCTTTTTAACACTGTGGCTCTAATTAACGATAAATTAACCCTTATGATAGGAGTAACCTGTGAATGTGTATCACACTGTGATACACATTCACAGGTTACTCCTATCATAAGTAATAGCAGACAAACGGCATAAACAGACAGCACACGGACTCTACAAGATTCACCGATTATTTTTTATTTAGTTTTTACTGTATGTATAAATTTGTTATAAACGGGTTGTTTTTGTTCCAGTCACATACATTAAATGTTTAAATATCTATTACATATGGTACTGCTTATATTATTTCACCATCTGTACACCAATATAAGTAGTGAATGTGCGTGTCCGTGGGTGGGGCTGTGTCGGTGTGGTAATGTGGGCTGGTGTGGCTACAGTGCCAGGGCTGAATTTTTGTCCCAGTCCGCCCCTGCCAATATGGGTCTTATGGGCCCCACATTAGCCCCAGTAAGGCCCCATATGAGATTCATATGGGCTAATTCACATGGGGCCCACATGGAACCCATGGACAAACCCATGTAGGGCCCATATGCAGGGCCCAAACTAATTGTTTTTGTGGAGTCGAAAAGTCAGTGAAATCTCTCATTTTAAAGATATTATCAAAAATTATTTTTTATAGTCTAATAAAAGTTGAGAAAAAAATAGAATTAGCCTACAGGCCTATCTATAGAATATAGACCAATTCTATTTTTTCTTAACATTTAACTTTATCTTAAAAATACATGTATTTAAAATACTGCCCATCCCAGAAATGAGATTAATCAGGGCTGGAGCTAAACTCTCCAGGAAAATGAGGGCCAGAGTTGCCTAGCCCTGCTTTACATTATACTTCTGTCTGCTAATGAAATCATGGAATGTGTTTGTTTATTTCACTATATAGGAAGAGCTGCAACAAGTCCTGCATTTGTGGAATACTCACAGAATTCCCAATGGCCGTCCACACCTTTTTGGAGCAAGAGATTACCTGAAGCTAGTCTCTCAGGAGGCTGCAGAAGCCTGTAGAGAGGAATGTCTTCATACTAATGTGATGAGACATTTTTTACTTTATGCTGTCTTCTCTAAGTAACAACTTAGATATTTGTGTTTGCTAAACTTAACAGATGGGTAAGTAACCCAGCTGCCTTAAAATTTTAAGTTGATTCAACTCAAATGTCTAAGTTGTCACTTAGTATAATTTAACATTTCAAGTTGAATAAACTTTTTTTGAGTTGACTAAACTTAAAATTTTAAGGCAGCCAGGTTACAAATTATTTTAAGTTGACTCAGCAAATTGTTTTTTACAGTGTGCATGCCGAAGAAACTGGTGATTGGAAACGGTACAGTTTATAGATCCTCAACCACATCCAGTGCGAGCCATCCCTGTTTCTTTCATTTGATAATTTGCTACCTTGTGTTTTCTCTGTTTATTGTCAGGAAATGTGAAATACTGAACTGATACTTATGGATATAATATTTGAAAACAAAGTATACATTTGTCTGTAGATTTTATTTATATATAAGACTAATTTAGCACATTGACTGTGCTGTTGTTAAATATGTACTTGGCATGCACTGCTTGCCCTCAAACATTAATTGTGGAAAAAATGAAATGTATAGCTAGGCTTCTGACATTTAATTTGTTGGTACACACATCAGGGCATCTATTAAGAGGGAAAAAATCCCATGTTTGTTCTGTTAATTCTGATTCCTTTCAATATGTGTACAGTACAGGAAAATGGAAAATGCATGGTCTACTTGATATAAAGTAGTCTGCTTCTAAGGGGGTCCTCAGAGGCAGAGATGAATGCTAACAGATTCTACTAAACTGCAACCTTGGTTCAGCACATGGATCATCTTGGTGCAACAGCTACCTCTGCTGCTCAACAAGTGAAGTAGCCATACATAAATATTAAATTATGTATGCCATCTTTTTGAATAAAAATGTAATATTCAAATTTAATTTGTTTAAAACGTTTAATCTCACGACCTAAGAAGTCATATTTCAAAGCAATGATCTCATTCTCCCAAACCATTATCTGCGCTACAGAAAAGTGACTGGATTGGAGAGCATGGAATTAAACTGTGATATGAAATTACTAACATGAGTTGCATGTTTATTGAAGAGTGGTTTATTACATTTGTTCAGCAAGAGACAGACAAAGTAAAATTTTGTTAAGGAGGAATACATTTAAAAAATTAAACAAAACAAAACAAAAAAAGAAAGAAAGAAAAACAGAAAGAAAGAAAAAGAAAGAAAGAAAAACGTGTGTGTATTTGACTGCACTAGAAATTTGATATTCAGTATCAGTGACCAAACAGCTTCTTCATTGCTTATATCCGCAGCTCTCAATTCCAATTCCTCAAAATATTAAACAAAGTTAATAACACTTACCGTTAATGCAGTTCATGGCTTAAGGCAGCAATCAAGGAGAGAAATTGGTCAGATGCATTTATATGCATAAATATACAGTAAGTGTTATTAACTGTGTGACACCGAGTCTTTTCTTTAGTGGCAATCCCAGATCTGAACCCAGCAGAAAAGCTTAGGGTTGTGATAAAACAAGGATCTCAAAGGATTGTTCCAACATCTTGTGGAATTAATACCTTAAAGACTTGAAGGCTGTTTTTAACATCAAAAAGAGAGGCCCTACCCAGAATACAGTGGGGGAAAATTATTTTTGCCCACTGACAAAGAAATTATCAGTCTATAATTTTAATGGTAGGTTTATTTGAACAGTGACAGACAGAATAACAACAACAACAACAACAACAACAAAAATCCAGAAAAATGCATTTCAGAAATGTTATAAATTGATTTGCATTTTAATGAGTGAAAACGGTATTTGACACCTTTGCAAAACATGATTTAGTACATGGTGGCAAAACTCTTGTTGGGAGTCACAGAGGCCAGGCATTTCTTATAGCTGGCCACCAGGTTTGCACACATCTCAGGAGGGATTTTGTCCCTCTCCGCTTTGCAGATCCTCTCCAAGTCATTAAGGTTTCAAGACTGGCGTTTGGCAACTCGAACCTGCAGCTCCCTCCATAGATTTTCTATGGGATTAAGGTCACCCCTTTGTTGCCTTGGCCGTGTGTTTTGGGTCGTTGTCATGCTGGAATATCCATTCATGACCCATTTTCAATGAGAGAAGGAGGTTCTCATCCAAGATTTGATGGTACATAGCACCGTCCATCGTCCCTTTGATGCGGTGCAGTTGTCCTGTCCCCTTAGCAGAAAAACAGCCCCAAAGCATAATGTTTCCACCTCCATGTTTGACGGTGGGGATGGTGTTCTTGGGGTCATAGGCAGTATTCCTCCTTCTCCAAAGAGTGAGTTAATGCCAAAGAGCTTGTTTTTGGTCTCATCTGACCATAACACTTTCACCCAGTTCTCTGAATCATTCAGATGTTCACTGGCAAACTTCAGACCGGCCTGTACATGTGCTTTCTTGAGCAGGGGGACCTTGTGGGAGCTGCAGAATTTCAGTCCTTCACAGTGTAGTGTGTTACCAATTGTTTTCAAATCACAGGCATATGCCTCCAACGGTGGGTGATGACTCTGGAGGGCTGAACGGGACCAGCAGAGAGTGTTTACATCAAATTGATTATAAAAAATGAATTACAAAACTTGAACTGAAAACACTTGATTTTACTAGCATCAACATTACCACTAATTATTGCATCCAGTCCTCTGGTTTGTGACAGACAAACCCTACAAATTCATTTTCCCTGGATTTTTGACAGGGGTGAAATTCAAAGGTGAAGAGATGAGATTATTTATTGAGTGTACAGAGAATGTGGCACATAAAGAGGGTAAGATTTAAGATTGCTTTGGGACAGCCTCCAGCAAGCAAACGTGCTAATCCTTATCGCTTTATGCACACACTAAATATTAAACACAAGGATTCGTCATGCACCGCTTTATTTATTTATTTATTTATTTTTTCTTTAGAGGAATATAATCATCTAAGATGCAAATGTGTTTATGTGTGAACTCTCCCATATCAAAGCTGTATATATTAGCAGTGCTGACCCATTGCTATTTAAACATGTATTTGAGCAGCAAAGGGCTCCTATTCTATGTTTAAATGACAAGGATTTCACTTTTTTTATTGATAATCAGGATTGCACCTGTTGTCATAATTTAGTTTTACTTTGTGTTTTAAGGGCTATTACTCAGATTTTAATAGCGCACTGATCGGACATCAGTTCATCCTCTTTGAATGGTTGTAAAATGTTATTGCTTTTTCGTGGTTTCTCATAGCAGGCTTAACGGAGTTCTTATTTATGGAGCTTCTTTTGTTTCAACTTTGTCTTAGCTATTTCTGCTAAAAATGGACATAAATGCAATAGCAATGGATAGCAGCACAGATAATTTGCTTTTGGAAGAATTTGAAGATAAGTGATTGGGGTGATAAACATTAATATCTGAACACAGTTTAAAACATTTTCAGTACCTTTCTTTTCTTGAACAGAAATATTTAAGAAGCAGGAGACACTAGCAAAGTATCAATTTTCTCTTAAGTTACCCTCATTGCTGTCTAGGAGTAACAACTGTGATACCAAGAGATCTTCTTTGTGATTTGTCTTTGACATTTGATATGTGAATTTGTATTTAAAAGCAGAGGGAGGGGAAGGCAGTGATAGATTGGGAGTGCTCGTGTGAGAAGAACTGTGACATTAATCAAAGCTGCTGTTAAAAGAGACACATCAAAGACAGAATGAGAAACAAACAGGGAGATGGAGAGAGCCAGGAGGAGTAGAGTGAATGAGTGACTTAAAGCGAGAAAGATAAAGCAACTGAATATATCTGAGAAAATGGTCAAATATTAAGTTGTTGCACGATGTGGTGAGTAGATGCATTGGTAATGCATACATTTATTCATCAGTACTGTGCTACCATCAAGTGTTTTGAAGCAAACCTTCAATGTCTTATGCAAATTATAATAAGCTGTGCCATGTACTCCCCACTGTGAAAGTGGGGAAGATGGGGGTCATTAGGGCAAGAGTTGGGCCTGAATTGCAAGAATTACTCTTCAGAGAGAGAGGGAGAATCACTAAAGTATATAAGGGCATAAAGTGATTAAAGTGTTATTTTGATGAGAGAATTGAGTGGAATATATATAGCTCGAGGACCTTTCCAGGAAATGTGCAACTCAGCTGCACACATGCCGCTAAAATAAAGCATGTTTCTGATTTCATTACTTTTGCTTCAATTATTAGAGACAGCAGTATTTCAAAGCTTCAATAACCAAAAGTGCATTTCATGGTAAATTATAAAACTCTTTCATCTTAAAGAGTGTAGGAGGGATGCTGTGGAAAGATTTAAAAAGAAAAAAAGGTTAAAACATACAGAGACTTGCTTGTGTCAATCATAGCTATTTCTGCACCTTAATATAAAGATATATACACATAATATTAAACGTGGCATGTTTTTTTTTTTTTTTCAAACACAGAAAAACCACAAATAATTATGTACAGCTGCAGAGTGTCCTTCTGCCATTTACAGTATCATACTGGTATAATAACAGTGAAATAAACACAGACACAGTTAAAGTCTAGGTGTGGTTTAGTTTTTCAGCAACCAATGTTAAATGCAATGCTTGATAGCTAATTTAATAAAACTGCAAACTCTATTAATTTAAGAAAACTGTCCACCTCAACAGCGCCATGTTTGTGACTGAAGGTGGGCAGATCAAATGTGGTCAATATTGGTGGGAATCACACAGCTAGTTTAGGTAATGCTAATGCACTCCAATTGTAGTGGCATAACAAATACTGTCTCCAGTGGCCCTTACAATGATGGTAGTTTTGAGTTGACAAAACCAAGCCAAGCAAATAGGGCTTTGTTGGTACTATGCCACTGATCATCAACTTTTTTTGTCAACTCATACTTTGATCTTGAGTTGATATAGCGCATACACATGAAAGTGTAACATCAGTAGCGAAGAGCCAGTCACTCTTTGTTCTGAGTCTCTGGTCCATGAGGAAGAGACAAGAAAATTTGGAGTCTCCAGCCCAAAAGGTAACTGCAACTCTTCACTAGAGAGTCAGCATGATTTGATTCTTTCTTCCGTTTTCGTACTTTGTAATTGCATTACAGAGTCAATTGAAAATGTGCTTGAAAACTGCAATTTTGAGGATCTGCTGGGAGTACTAAGTGTTTTAACAATTCACCAAAAAAAAAAAAAAGCTCACTTTAGCTTTAACACACAATAAGCTTTAACACACCTTTAACACATGGAGGAAAAATGACTGCTGCAGCTTAAAACTGACATTTTATTATGTTTCAGATACACTCATAAATAAATAAGTGTAATCACATATAATAACACAGTTTTCCTGCTCTTACAGAGCATAATTTAGATTTGATTGCTTAACATTTCAGACATGAATTATCATTCACACACATACCGAACACACATATAAACCTATAAACTATTCGAAAGTTATTCATAAAGCCATTTATAGTTTTGGATAAGTATAGTATAAGTATAATAGTCATCATGCAATAGAACAGTGGTGGATTATAAGATATCTTTGCATCATTTTGGGATCATCTTAAGCATTTTTGAAATTTAAAGACTGTGCCATTCCAAGAGTGTTATTGTTATTGCTATGTTATATTTGATTCGCTCTAATATTCAACTCATCTGGACCAGCTCAGACCTGCTTCACTTTCGGTTAACTGAAATGGTAAATACTACATAATGGCAAGTGGTTTTTTTTTTTTTCCAACTGTAAAATGGATTATAGTGTAGAGTGCAAAGAGCATTCCCCTTATAATCAGGGAGGATTTCAAATTGTGTTTTTCAGATTGTCTTTGGTACAATGCTGTTTTAAGGAGAAAATGCTCAGCAATGGTGTTGACTGATGAATTTGCATATGCGTTGTCTTTAAAAACACCAGACAGACACGATTAAAAACACGATTTTACCACAGGAAGCTTTAAATATAAGAGTCCTGTGGAACACAGACAAAGGCAAACAGTGACATTCCTTTCCATATTTCTATACTAAATAGGGCCAATGTGGATTGTTCATACATAAATGTATCCTAAAGGTTTAGAGCTCTTTTACGAGGTCTGTGGACTCATAAGATCAGGGATTAGACGGTTTCACATGATGCATATTCATTTGCATGTGAACTGTTTTTTTTTCTCTCTTTACGCAGCAGGGTTTTGTTCATTCAACTCTCTACTGACCTCATCAAATATTTGCTCATTTCCACCAATTTTCCATCATTTTGACAGCCTTTTCCTTAACTTTAATTAGCAATGTTCACAGTAAATATACTAATCGTGTTACTCACAGAGCAGAGGTTGTGAATTTTCTGCCAATTTGGCGAGTCCGGTTCTCTGAAATCTCCATAGATTAGCTTCTAATTTGCATGCATTAATGTGAAAGCCAATTACAGCTCATGCATGTAGGGCTGCATAAGCAGAATCAATAGCAGAAATAAGGAGAGGAGTGTTAAAAACCAAAATGAGAAACTTAACAAGGATCAGCGGGGGGAGCGAGCATACTGAGAATCTATCACACATCCTGTGAGACTTTGCACTGGGCTCTATTATTAATGTCATTCTCTTGTAAACTGCATGAAATGGAGCAACAGAATAAGAGATGAATGAATTTGCATATATATTATTAATAAATATATATATTAATCAATGATCAATAAAATATATGTATCTGTTTGTTTGATTTCTGCCCTGAGACTAGTGGGTTGGTGCAAATGAAGTGGATTTTGATTTATGTGAATGAATCATGCACTGATGTGAGTGAAATATTAATAACCGGGTGCTTCTGCTGTTATATTTTCATATTCAGTGTTTTTCCACAGGTTCTTTTCTGTATAATATCAACATACAAAAAGTGACTCCTCTCTATTTTTTAGAAGCCTATAATACTCTTAAGATCTGTCATAATTCACATAATCACATGAAAAAGAAGTGAAGACAAATTAAGCACACAACATAAAGTTTTATTGCCCTTGTGTGTTGTATGTTCTTTTTCCCTCTTTCTATTTTTGATTCTCAGTCTCATGAATCTTATGCTTTCTGGGCCTTGAAACTCGAAACGTGTTTTTATGTTTCTTAAATTCATTTCACATTTTTTATTGAACTTTTCACATTGGTTACAATCAAAAATTACCTTGTTATGATTCTATCTCTGTGTTTTGGAAGTGTCTGTTGTCTCCAGAAATATCCAGGCAATGACCTAACTAAAGGCAGTATTAGGTTAAAATACAAGCTTGATAAATTCACTGTCATGCCCACATTAGAGTAATTCGAAAAATGCACAAATTTCAGGACCAGGATTGAGAACCACTGGTTCTAATTGTACCTTACTTGACCTAGTCCTGTCAAGTCTTGTGTTGTGTCTGTGATGTTCTAGTTCTCTGACCGGACTCGGGACTGAGGCATGAGAAGCTGCTGCTTTGTAAAAGACTCCTGGCCTTGAGCAGAAAAGTTATAATCCTGTTCTACCTCAAAGGTGGAGATTGAGTCATCACAGTGCTTGCCCAAGTTCATTAAGAAATGTGCTTCCAGTCTGTTTTCTCAGGTTTACTGAAACATTTTATACTACTCCAAAACTTTTCTGTTTCTTTAATCTCTGTTATTGCTTGAAGACTATTGTTCACATTCCCTTGTGAGCACCTAATAGCTGAGTGTTATTTCCTTATTATGTTTTAGTTTTAGTAAGCTTTAGTCTCAAGTATTTGTCTGAACACCCACATAGCAATTGTCATCTGGCCCAGCTCTGGGCCAAGCAAGGAGTTACACTTGGCCCAAGTACAGCAAAGAATTACGGCCCTTGTTTGGCCCAGATCTGGACTACAGACATGAGCCACACATGAGCCATAACTGGCCCAAATCTCAGCCAAACAGTAACTTATAACCAGCCCTGAACTGAGCCAGAACAAGTTTTAATAGTGCCACACAATCTCAGGCTTCAGTAAACCACATAGAGACCAACCAGAAACCCCAAAACTGAGCCATGTCTAAAGGTGTAACTGTGTTTTACTGCTTATTGATGGATCCATGGCTGAGTTGGTTTTTGTTTCCTTTTTTAGGCTCAGTTTTGGGGTTTCTGGTTAAAGACTGGACTCTATGTGGTTTACTGAAGGCTTGACTGGGTCCCAGATAGCAAGAGAGCAGGTGAAAACCATTGAATCAATGTTAAAAATAGTTGATTTGTCAATGTTAATGTCATTAAAACAATTAATGTTTAAAAGAATGTTGACATTTCAACAAACCACCATTACTGTGATCAGTGATTGCTTTAGTTGGGTTCTTAATTCTTGCTTTTCATTATATAAATTTCTCTGTGCTGTAATGGTGTTTCAATATAAACACTTATGCTATTGAAAAGAAAAGTTTTAAAATTAAATAAAGGTTGATTACTTTTTGCAATGGGTGGCAACTGGCAATACAGTTGAAAAACAATTCTAAATAACATTGATGGATGTCATTACCGACGTAAATCTTCTGTAGCATGAACGCAAAAAAAAAAAATCTGTGTTAATAAAAAGATTTAGACATGAACACTCAACATACAAATCGCAACAATGGTGACAATCACCAAACTAATTCAGATAAACAGATCAACTGCAATGCATGCTGGGAATCATGAATGACTTTTTACTATATTAATACCCAGCATGCATTTCTGCATAGAATTTTATTTTGCTGATTGTCACCATTGTTGAGTTTCATACGCTGATTCTTGATGTCTAATTGATTCAGTAATTTAAAAGTTTTTTTTTTTTTGTTAATATTCTCTGTTAATTCATAAAAGTATGATATTGGTTTTATTGAGCTTCACTCTCACATTGCAGTATCACACCATCATTCAAAGCCCATTAAATAACCTTGTAATGGTTACAGTCACCACCATCATCTAATTGCAGCAGATCTTAGTATTTTCATTGTCTTAAGTACCATGTTTTCACACAATGTTACAATAGACAAAGAAAATCTAATGTTAAAGTACAAAGAGTCAAGAGCCCAACTAGAGCGATCACTGATCACAACAATGGTTGTTTGTTAAAATGTAATTTTTTTTCAACATTACTAGTAGGAGCAAAAGTTATATTAATTCAATATCATTAACATTGACAAATCAACTACTTTTAACATTGATTCAATGGTTGCTTGAGGGTAACACTAATAAAACTTGTTCTGGCTCAGTTCAGGGCTGGTTATAAGTTACTGTTTGGCTGAGATTTGGGCCAGTTATGGCTCACGTGTGGCTCATGTCTGTAGTCCAGATCTGGGCCAAACAAGGGCCGTAATTCTTTGCTGCACTTGGGCCAAGTGTAATTCCTTGCTTGGCCCAGAGCTGGGCCAGATGACAATTGCTATGTGGGCAGTAGCTATGATGTGTTTCCTCTGGGTCCTCTAGTTTCCCCCACAAACCAGACATTCAGCACAGATGAATCAGAGATGTTAAACTGTTCATCAGTGCAAGTGTGTATGTATGTGAGCTCTGTGATGGACTGGCTATCTGTATAGCATGTCCCATGTCTGTGACCCAGGATGCTGGGATAGGCTCCAGCCCTCCTGTGACCCTACAGAGGATAAGTGGTTAGTGGAATGGATGGATGCAATTGCTGCTAGTTAAAGAGCTATCCACTCTGAGTTTTAGTTGCCATGGAAACAGGAATGTAATATGTTACCAGTTCTCTAGAATTTTGTTCATTTTCAAGTTAAATGCCCGTTTTTAGTGATGAAATTGAAAGGAGTAAAAAGTTTTTGCATTGACTTTACTTGGACCTAGTATATTACTATTATAATGCAACGGCACTGTAAAATGTAAGAGAAAACGATTATTTTGTAATAAGTACAGTTAAGGTCAAAAGTTTACATACACCTTGCAGAATCTGCAAAATGTTAATTATTTCACCAAAAGGATCATACAAAATTCATGTTGTTATTTGTTTAGTACTGAACTGAATAAAATATTTAACATAAAGGCATTTGCATTAAGGCCACAAGAGAAAATAATAGTTAAATTTATAAAAGTGACCCCTTTCAAAGGTTTACACAGTTTTTTTTTTTCTGTTTAGTGATAGTTGTTCATGAGTCCCATGTTTGTCTGAACAGTTAAACTGACCGCTGTTCTTTATGAAAATTCTTCAGGTCCCACAAATTCTTTGGTTTTTCATCATTTTTGTATATTTTAACACTTTCCAACAATGACCGTATGATTTTGAGATCCACCTTTTTACAATAAGGACAACTAAGGTACTCATATGCAACTATTACAGAAGATTCAAATGTTCACTGATGCTTCAGAAGGAAACACGCTGCATTAAAAGCCAGGGATGAAAACTTTTGAACAGAATGAGGATGTGTCTTTTGCTTATTTTGCCTTATTGCCTTTTTTATTTATTTATTTTCAATTAGCACTGCCCTCTAGAAGCCACAGAAGATACTTACATGTTTCCCAGAAGACAAAATAAGTTTTTAAATAAATTTACCCTGATCTTCAAATTAAAGAAAGTTTTCACCCCCCCCCAGCTCATGAAACAAACAACAGGAGAAAAAAAAAGAAAACACACACACACACACACACACACACACACACACACACACACACACACATAGCTGTGGATCAGGTACAAAACAGTATTAAGAATCAAGTGCATGTAAACTTGGTCCAGTGGTCCAGGGGTGTCCGAAAACCAGCCAGTATCTGGTGTGATTGTGGCCTGTGGAATGTTGGTCCACTCCTCTTCAATGGCTGTGTGAAGTTGCTGGATATTGGCAGGAACTGGAACACGTTGTCGTATACGCCGATCCAGAGCATCTCAAACATGCTCATTGGGTGACATGTCCGGTGAGTATTCTGGCCATGCAAGAACTGGGATGTTTTCAGCTTCCAGGAATTGTGTACAGATCCTTGCAACATGGGGCCGTGCATTATCACGCTGCAACATGAGGTGATGGTCGTGGATGAATGGCACAACAATAGGCCTCAGGATCTTGTCAAGGTATCTCTGTGCATTCAAAATGCCATCAATAAAATACACCTGTGTTCGTTGTCCATAACATACGCCTGCCCACACCATAACCTCACCGCCACCATGGGCCACTCGATCCACAACGTTAACATCAGCAAACCGCTCACCCACACGATGCCATACACGCTGTCTGCCATCTACCCTGTACAGTGAAAACCGGGATTCATCCATGAAGAGAACACCTCTCCAAAGTGCCAGACGCCATCAAATGTGAGCATTTGCCCACTCAAGTCAGTTACAACGACGAACTGCAGTCAGGTCGAGACCCCAATGACGACGACAAGCATGCAGATGAGCTTCCCTGAGACGGTTTCTGACAGTTTGTGCAGAAATTCTTTGGTTATGCAAACCGATTGTTGCAGCAGCTGTCCGGGTGGCTGGTCTCAGACGATCTTGGAGGTGAAAATGCTGGATGTGGAGGTCCTGGGCTGGTGTGGTTACACATGGTCTGCGGTTGTGAGACCGGTTGGATGTACTGTCAAATTATCTGAAATGCCTTTGGAGATGGCTTATGGTAGAGAAATGAACATTCAATTCATGGGCAACAGCTCTGGTGGACATTCCTGCAGTCAGCATGCCAATTGCACGCCCCCTCAAAACTTGCGACATCTGTGTTATTGTGCTGTGTTTCCAGCCTAAGACACACCTGTGCAATAATCATGCTGTCTAATCAGCATCTTGATATGCCACACCTGTGAGGTGGATGGATTATCTCGGCAAAGGAGAAATGCTCCCTAACACAGATTTAGACAGATTTGTGAACAATATTTGAGAGAAATAGGCCTGTTGTGTACATGGAAAAAGTCTTACATCTTTGAGTTCAGCTCATGAAAAATGGGGGCAAAAACAAAAGTATTATGTTTATAATGTTTTTACGATCCTAAGATTACAATATTGATGTCTTAATTTCTTCACTTGCAAGAGTGTCATCATGAGCATGTCTCATAACAAATCTAGTGAAATGTTGTAATCATCTTTAACCAAAATGCTGGAAATTGTGCAAATTTGAATATAATGCATAACTGGCCAGAGGAGCACAGCACATTCTCAAATTTTATTATTTTGTTTTATTATTTATTGTTTAATTTTTATTATTATTATTATTGTTATTATTATTATTATTATTACTGCTGTTGTTGTTGTCCCTGGTTCAATAGGGTGCTCTTGTTAAAAGAAGAAGAAAAAAGTAGCAGTGATTGGAACAGATTTCAAGCATCACTCCTGCTTAAAAGGCTGCAATCTAATCCTGTTTATGTGAAATTAACTGGCTACCAAGCACAAGCTTACAGACCTGTTGCTATGACTCTGAGATAAGATTCGAATGGAACAAAAGAATAGAACAAAACAGGATTGAATCAAATTGTCAACAGTTAAATCTAGATAACTCAGTAATCCACATATGAAGAACAGGGCCCAGTGCTTTTTTTGTATTTTTATTTTATTTTATTTTATTTTATTTTTTACTGTGATCTGGTAACACTGACAAAGAATGAATGAATACTGAAAAGGATATAGGGAATTGTATGGATGAATGGTGATGTGCTTTCATGTAATAATATGAAATACCTAATACTTTATATGACTTTATATTTTGTTTTCATTCAGTTTTAATGTTCAAGTTAAACAAAATAAAAATGATAAATGTTATCTTGCTTTTCTGTTTCAGTGTATTTTCAAGTAATGAAAATGTTGTCTTATGGTTTTTATTATAACCCTGCCTCCTGCACACTTCAAACAGGATACAGTTTATTACTGTGGCAATGTGTGGTATTGAGCCAAGCAGTGTCACAAGAAACAAAGCTGTGGAGTCAGTATCAGTAGGAATCCCTCCAAAATGACATGCTGTCAGCCAAGTGATCAAGAGATAACATCCAGCATCAGCAGAAATGTCAGTCTAACATGATCCCTCCTAAATCCCTAATATTGTGGAAAGGTCACTGTCAGTTGATACCACAGAAAAATAAGAGCAATAAAAACGTCTCAGGTTACGTATGTAACCATGGTTCCCCGAGGGAACGAGACGCTGCGTCGAAAACGCTATGGGAACACCTCCAGCGTGACCACGCTCAGAAACACGTGTGCATACAGTCCAATGGAGAAGCGAGACGTCACAGGCGGGGTGACGTAGAGACCAGGAAGCTTAAAAGCACGTGCAGTGCATGCAGCCGGCAGCTTCTGAATAGAGAAGCAAGCGCTGCAGGGATGCCAGAAGTATGGCCCCAGACACAGCGTCTCGTTCCCTCGGGGAACCATGGTTACATACGTAACCTGAGACGTTCCCCTTCAGGAACTCGAGCTGCGTCGAAAACGCTATGGGAACGAGATGCCCACGCCACCAGACTTCAAATCCCTGCCTAGTGTGGAAGAGCACAGCTAGGGCAAGAGAAAAGAGCCAAGTGACACAAGTCCAGGAAAGAACCTTAAAGTCAAAGGGGTGGACATTCCACAGCATTCTGAAGCCAACTTAAGAGAAGAGAGCCTTGACCCCCAAGAAGGGAGGGTCAGAGGACTCAAAGCTATGAAATAGCATCCCGACCACACTTAGCAAAGCTATACCTGGCCAGAGGCCTAGGCCTCAGCGCACCGCAGAGGAAACGTGTAACGAGGGGGTTCCTACCCACTAAGGAGCCACCCAGAGGGGCGTGGTAGGCCAAAATAGCTGCCACGTAGACCTTCAGGGTGGAGTGGGCTAACCCTGTGGAGAACTGATCCTGCAGAAACCCCAGCACTGTACCAACTGGGCAGTTAACTGAGCCCTGCTGGCGGTCTCCACACCATGAAGTGAAAGGTTCCCACTTCAGGGCGTACAGTTTCCTCGAGGAGGGAGCTCTGGATTGGAGGATGGTCTCAACAACCTCAGTTGAGAGACCGGAAGCTATGAGGTGTGCCCCCTCAGGGGCCACACCCACAACTTCCAAAACTCCTGCGCACTCTCTCCAGAACTCCCGAGAGCAGAGCGATCAGGGGAAAAGCGTACAGACGAAGCCTCGGCCACGTCTGTACCATGGCATCCAGCCCCAGTGGAGCTGGATAAGTCAGAGAGCACCAGTGGTGACATTGCGCATTCTCCTTAGTCGCGAAGAGATCAACCTGAGCCTGGCCAAAAACTCTCCAAATCTGCTTCACCACCTCAAGGTGAAGCATCCTTTCCCCGGGCCTCAGCCCCTGCCTTGACAGGATGTCTGCTCCTATATTGAGATGCCCAGGAACATGAACCACTCTCAGCGAGAGGAGTTTGTCCTGGGACCACACAAGGATCTGGTACGCCAGCTTGTATAAGGGGCGCGAACGCAGACCTCCCTGGTGGTTGATGTAATAGACCACCGCTGTTGTTGTCGGTGTGAACCAACACATGGTGGCCTATTAGGTCCGGGAGAAAGTGTTTCAACGCTCGAAACACGGCCAGCATCTCCAGGCAGTTGATGTGCCAAGTGAGATGGCGACTGCTCCACAGACCGCGGGCGGGGTGGCCACTCATGACTGCACCCCAACCGGTGAGAGACGCATCCGTCGCTAGCGTTACGCAGCGACAAGGAGCTCCTAACACCGGGCCCTGAGACAGGAACCGAGGCTTCTTCCACATGTCTAAGGCACGTAGGCATTGCCGCGTGACCTTGATCATGCAGAACGAGTTTCCCCTCGGGGAGAACCCCTTGGTCCTGAGCCACCACTGTAGGGGTCTCATGTACAGCAGGCCAAAAGGTATCACGTTGGACGCAGCTGCCATCAGACCCAGCAGTCACTGGAACTGCTTTACAGTGTAGGGTATCAGAGCGAATCAGACAAATAGAAGATTCGATCAGAACATTTGGTTGAAACCAAAGAGCCAAATTCCACAAAGGGGCCAGGACCACGTCATAAATCTGTCCAGGAAACCCTGGCGCCAGCCAGCCAGAAGTAAGCCTAACCAACCAACTTTCACAGCTTTGAACAACTTGCAACATTAAAACAAGAAGAACACAATTATTGATAATCCCAATTCAGGAAGGAGATTGTCAATATTGGGGCGAGAAACCAAGATTAATGGTCAAAGATGCAGCACATCAGGACCATCACATGAGGAAACTTTGTTGGGTGGTGCTCCCCCACCCAAGACAAGAACCAGACCAAGTTTCTTCTAAATTCCTTTGTTCCTTGGAACATGCCCTTAGTTCACAGAATGGCAGAGACTGTCCATTTTACCTAAATATGCACCAAAATGATGCTTAAAAGGACTTATGAATGAACATCAGACCATTGAATAACTCCCTACTATGTATGTCACCCACACATTTGTCTATTATGTTCTAATCACTCGTTGTGTATGTCCTTTTTAATAACTATTGAATAGCTTAAGGGTTTATATTCATGTTTGATATGTATGAGTTTGAAAATTCATGCTTTGAATGTTTCCACCAATCAATTCATTGTCAAATGCGTTGTATTCATGTTATAGGAATCATGGCCAAATTATACTCTGCAAGAGCGGGAAAATTCTGACCATGTGACTGATAAGATAACGTGCTGATTTATGTTTTGGGAGGAGAAACATAGCAATATCCCGAGTTAAGACAACATCTAATTGGTCAAGACACCATTTTGGGATGTGTCCAAAGCTGAGTTTAAAACCACAGGACACCATCAAATTTTGCTTTTAGTTTGGGCTTTTTGCTATTTCCATCGCTCCTAGCCATGCTTTTAGCCGTTGCTTTTAGCTTTTAGCTATTGGTCTTCGCCATGCTTTTTGCGTTCTTTGAACGTTTCCTGGCTTGCACGCCAGCCACTCCTCTAGTGAAAACATGAGGAGACCGTCACATTTCTTTCTTTTACTTTAATCTTTTCTTTCCGTTGAGAGTTTCGTGTTCTAAGTTAAGTTTTGCCGCTAAGCCGTGTCTCAGACTTCGTGCCTGCCTCAAAACTTCAACCAGCGTACACGACTCCATCCTCCAGCCAACGCCCAAGACATCACCTCCAACGACCACAGACTTCCAACCAATCAGCAACCTTGGGGAACCCCTTTCTGCAACGACGTCATCAAAGGAAACCCCTTAACACAAAGGCAACGCAAGTACAACCTCCAGATTCTAGCTGAACTGGTGCATTAATATAACGTTTAATAACCTCATTAAGAAACTCAACGCGAGGGTTAATTAAATGATTGATGGTTGTTCAGGTCTAAGCAATTGCATATACTTATGCTATAAACTTGGGATTTCATATTTTCACTCTTCTAAACTCACTCTTTCCTCCTCTCTCTCTCTTTCTGCGACTTGTATGAATGTGTGAATGCGCGTCTATGTGTTAGATTAGTTTATATGTCTTAGGTTTTTCCAATAAATTCCTATTTATATTGAAAAGAGAAGTATCTTGTGTTTTGTGCTTATAAATTAATGTCTTAAACTGCCGACCTTGTTACCGTGCTAATAAATAGTGTTTTCACTATATTTTGGATATTAGTCCAGTACAGAATTGGTGTTATACGGCTCGCCAAATTAATCACTGGCCGATTTATTGGTCCGCTGTAAAACGGAGATTCTGTTCAATCTTAAATGATTCCCTTTGAGCAAAATTGACTTCTGTAGATCCCCTACAACAGTGAGTGACCGGCCTTCTTTCACTCTCGTGACTGCAGTGAGGATCGACTCGATCCGAGCAGGTGACAAACGTGCCTGCATCATGGTAGAATCCCACACCACGCCTAGATAAGTGGTTCTCTGTAATGGAGACAGCACACTCTTGTTGGCGTTCAGTCTCAACCCCAGCTCTTTCAAATGCGGGGGGGAGAGTGCAAGGCCAAACAGAAGAACCCGATACTGGTAAGCTTCGCCCGTGAAAGCAAACCTCAGGAACTTCCTGTGTTGAGGAAGGATGGAGACATGGAAGTATGCGTCTTTTAGATCTACTGTCACAAACCAGTCCTCAGACCTGATCTGTGACACTACTTGATTGAAGTTCAAAATGTTGACTATCAATCTCATTACTGAGCGATTCAGTAGTCTCAGATCTAAAAAGGGACGCAGACCCCCATCATTCTTCGGAACAATGAAGTACCAGCCGTAGAACCCGGACTCCCTGTCGTGACGAGGGACCACCTCAATGGCCTCCTTCCTCAAGAGAGTTTCCACTTCTTGTTCCATTACCACAACCCTGCTCGGGGCTCACCACAGTGGAGACCTCGTTGAAAGGTGGCGGCGGAGCGCCAAATTGAATGCAATAGCCTCGCTCTACAGTGCGCAGGACCCAAGCAGATACATTTGGCAGTAGTTTCCACGCTGCCAAATAATCTACTAAGGGAACCAGTCTCTCGAGACTGGTCTCTGGTATTGTTTGAGCTGCTAGTTCGGTGTCCTGTAACGGATGACCGGCAGGAGACAGCCGAACTAGCTGCTGTAGAGACCCCCGCATGGGTGGCGAGCTCCCCAGCTCCGCTACGTTTCCGGGCGGAAGACTGAGGTGTGGGCTCGCTGGAGACCGCTGTGCCCTGAAGCACCGGCAGGGTTAGCAGGCTAATCTCCCGAGGGCACAGAGGAGAGACAGGCACCGAAGAATGCGGTGGACCACACCCTTCCCCAGTAGGGCCTGCCCTCAGAGGTCCTGGACCATAGGAGTCAGGACCAAAGTCTCATAGGTCTGGGTGAAAGCGTTTCAGTACCTGAAACACGGCCAGCATCTCCAGGCAGCAGAAGTGCCAAACTGGGTGGTGACCGCTCCACAGACCACGGGCGGGGTGGCCACTCATGACCACTCCCCCAACCGGTGAGGGACGCATCCGTCGCTAGCATATGCGGCGACAAGGAGCTCCCAGCACCGGGCCCTGAGACAAGAAGCAAGGTCTCCTCCACATGTCCAAGGCACATAGGCATTGCCGCGTGACCTTGATCATGCAAAGCAGGTTTCCCCTCAGGGAGAACCCCCTTGGTCTTGAGACACCACTGCAGGGGTCGCATGAACAGCAGGCCAAAAGGTATCACGTTGGACACAGCTGCCATCAGACCCAGCAGTTATGAAACTGCTTCACAGTGAGTGCCTACTTTCACTCTCTTGACTGCTGCGAGGATGACTCGATCCGAGCAGGAAATATACATGCCTGCATCGTGGTCGATCCCACACCATGCCTAGATAAGTGGTTCTCTGTCATGGAGAAAGCACACTTTTCTCTGCGTTCAGTCACAACCGCAGTTCTTTCATATGGGCGAGGACGACATCTCGATGCTGCACCGCCCATGCTCAGAATGAGCTAATACTGACAAAATGTCAATAAGGTTCAGTATGCAGATGCCCTGGCAGCCACAGCTAAACCACTTCTTCTTTATTTTATTTCTTATTTTTTATTTTGGCAGCATCCACACACTTAGCGAAAGTACAGGGTGAGAGTGCAGTAAATAATTTTAATTCATTTATGAATGAACACAGCTCGCCCCCTCAAGGGCGGACTGTACATGCTCAGCTCCCGAACAAACCACACATAAATCGCTTGAATCCCCGCTCTTGTTATTTATTTATTTATTTATAAGCGAGAGCAGGAAGAAATGAGCGATCTAAAATGCAGTCAGCTCATATGCGGACAGCATCAATCTCCTCGGAGAAAGATAGCCGCAGCAGCGCGAGCTCTTACTCAGAGGAAGAAGGACCACAGCGCGGGCTTCCGAGCCCCAAGAGAGAGCGCTAGATCTAAGGAGAAAGGCAGAGAAAGGGCGGACCCGTCTCTAACCCATTCACTGATCTTATGCTGCGATCCCCACGGCCGCAGTCGCCGCTCTGCCTCGGCAAAAGCGGGACCCGTGCCGCGGGGAAGCTCACGAAGACTCCCTCCTCGAAGAGAGTCCTCCGAGAGTGAACGTGAGCAGCGAGAGCGCGGGCCGTCAACTCCCTCGAGAGCTGACGCAGCCCGCTTCGCCGCAAGCTCTCATTCAAAGGGGGAAGTACCGCAGCGCGGGCTTCCGAACCCAGAAAGAGAGCGCTAGATCTAGGGAGAAAGGCAGAGAAAGGGCGGACCCGTCTCTAACCCGTCCGTAGATCTAAGTGCGATCCCCACGGCCGCAGTCGCCGCTCTGCCTCGGCAAAACGGGACCCGAGCCGCGGGGAAGCGTGCGCAGCGAGTGTGCGGGCAGTCAGCCCCCTCGGGAGCTGACGCAGCCCGCTTCGCCGCGAGCTCTCATTCAAAGGGGGAAGTACCGCAGCGCGGGCTTCCGAACCCAGAAAGAGAGCGCTAGATCTACAGAGAAAGGCAGAGATAGGGCGGACCCATCCCTAACCCGTCCGTAGATCTATATGCGATCCCCACGATCACGGCCGCCGCCCTGCCTCGGCAGAAGCAGAAGCTGAGCCGCGGGGAACGCAAACGCGGGCAGTCAGCTCCCTCGGGAACTGACTCCCATGCTTCGCTCCCAAACAGACAACAAATAGGCTGTGTGTATCGCCACCCGACATAGCGCAGGCAGAGAGGAACACACAGTCTAAATGCCGCTGCTTATATTCGTAAGAATGCTTTGTAGGACATAGTGACACTCTCAAATAAAAGCTGTGCGAACTAGCACTGAAAAAGACGTTGTGTCGAGTAGTGTACGACACTAGGGGTCGCTCTTGAGAGCCCAAACACCTCTGACAGTTTTGAGAAAGGCCAATGAAAATTGGGTGTGCAGATTTGCACAGCTGGCCACGCCCCGGACATCCGGGTATAATAGGGCAGCGTGTGCATCTGATCACTCGTTCTGATTCTGAGGAGCCGAGCGTCTCAGCTCACTCAGAGGCGGACCAGAGATGTGGCATGGGAGACACAACGTCTCCGTTCCCTCCATCAGGGAACGAGGGTTACCATACGTAACCGAGACGTTCCCTATCTGTCGTACACTCCGAGTTGTGTCGAGTAGTGTACTACACTAGGGGTCCCCGTAAAAACACGCCACATGTCTGACCGCGTCACGAGAGACAAGTGCAGAAGTAACAGGGCAACGTGTTAACGTAAGTGCAGCTCACCTCCTCTGTGACCATCCAACGTCCAAGGACTGACCTGTACAGCGGGGTCCTGCAGCCGGGCCTCCCTCAAGGGCGGCTGAGTGTCTTGAGATCGTTGGGAAAAATGCCTGCTCCCGAAGGAAAGACATCTGTTCACGACCTGCCCGACAGGGGGGGTTAGAGTGACATAGTTAGACATGGGACCTGAGGTGGGTCTCACACCCGGGAAGACAGCCAGACTCAGATCCTAGAGAACCTGTTCTCAGGGGAAAACACCGCACCACAAGAGTTATAGGTGGAAATACACATATGGGGCCACATAAGGAGCCACTACATATGGGGCACAATCCAATCAAAATAAGGGTATTCATACCTTGTGAAGGGATTCCATAGCGAGTTGCTCCGCTAAACTCTGCCATGTGCAGAAGTGCCAAAGATGGAGATGGTGTCCAGGGTTCGCATCAGGAAACCTACTGAAACTCAGAAGCATAATCACCATTAGGGGAAGCGCTTTATGCAAGCTCTACACCAACCAGTGTGCTGAGTCAAGAGTTAGCAATCAAGACTCTAGCTGACACTGGTTCCGTGCGCAAATTATAAAATCTGGCAATGTGTTAGGTGTAGCCCAACCCGCAGCTCTACAGATGTCTGTTAATGAGGCCCCATTCGCCAGGGCTGCTGAGGCAGCGATGCCCCTGGTTGAGTGGGCTCTTACCTCCAGAGGGCAGGGTAGGCCTCTGGCCAGGTAGGCCAACGGATCGCGTTTACCAGCCAATGGGAGATCCTCTGTTTGGAGACAGCTTTCCCCTTCTGCTGTCCTCCGTAACAAACAAAGAGCTGCTCCGAACGTCTGAAGGGCTGCGTTCGTTCCATGTAGATGCGCAGGGCACGGACTGGGCATAACAAGGTCAGGTTGGGGTCATCTTCCTGGGAAGAGAGAGCTTGCAAGGTCACTACCTGATCTCTGAAAGGAGTGGTGTGGACCTTGGGCACATATCCAGGCCGGGGTCTCAAGACAACGTGAGAATCCGCTGGTCCGAATTCCAGGCACGAACTGTTCACGGAGAGGGCTTGGAGGTCTCCCACTCTTTTGATGGAAGTGAGCGCAGTCAAAAGAGCCGTCTTGAAGGAGAGAGCATCGAGTTCGACTGACTGAAGGGGCTCGAATGGATCTTGTTGTAGACCTTGGAGAACCACAGCAAGATCCCAAGAGGGGATGAGATGCGACCGAGGAGGGTTCAGCCTCCGGGCTCCTCTAAGAAACCTGATTATCAAATCGTGTTTCCCCACCGATCTGCCCCCCACCAAGTCATGATTAGCTGATATAGCTGCGACATGAACCTTGAGTGTTGAGGCAGACAGGTGCCTGTCCAGGCCTTCTTGAAGGAAGGATAACACTGATTTGATGCCACAACTCCGTGGGTCCTTCCCGTGGGAAGAACACCAGTTCACAATGATGCGCCATCTTAGGTCATACAGCCGTCTGGTAGAGGGGGCTCTTGCCTGTAGAAGTGTGTTTACCACTGAAGGTGAAAGGTCTCTGAAGTCCTCCTGGTCGCGTCCAGGGACCATAGGTGGAGGTTCCAAAGATCAGAGCGCGGGTGCCAAATTGTGCCCTTCCCCTGAGAAAGGAGGTACTTCCTCAGAGGAATGCGCCAGGGAGGGGCTGATGCCAGGAGCACCAGGTCCGAGAACCAGGTTCTGTTGGGCCAGAAGGGGGCCACCAAGAGAATCTGTTCCTTGTCCTCCCTGACTTTGCACAAGGTTTGTGCGATGAGGCTCACTGGGGGAAACGGATACTTGAGCCGGCCCCTCGGCCAACTGTGTGCCAGTGCGTCTATACCGAGGGGGGCCTCGGTTAGACCGTACCACAGCTGGCAGTGGGTGGATTCCGGTGAGGCAAAGAGATCTACCTGTGCCTGGCCGAATCGATCCCAAATCAGTTGGACCGACTGGGGTTGGAGTCTCCACTTGCCTCCGAGCGAAACCTGTCGTGACAGGGAATCGGCCCTACGATAGGCTTCGCCCGGAATGTGAGTGGCTCGTAGAGACTTGAGTCTGTGTTGACTCAGGTGGCGGGCTAGTTGTGACATGCGAAAGGAGCGTACACCGCCCTGGTGGTTGATGTAGGCCACAGTCGCAGTGTTGTCGGACCTGACCAACACATGCTTGCCCTGAATCATAGGTCGGAACCTCCTCAGAGCTAGAAGCACTGCCAACAACTCCAGACAATTTATGTGCCAATACAGTCGGGGGCCTGTCCAGACCCCGGAAGCTGCCTGCCCGTTGCAGGTGGCACCCCAGCCTGTCTTGGAAGCATCCGTGGTGACAACGATGCGTCTGGACACCTGTTCCAGGGGAACTCCTGACCGTAGGAACATAATGTCTGTCCAAGGGCTGAGTGTCTGGCGACACGATGGTGTGATGTTCACTCGAAATGTGCCTCGATGCCACGCCCACCTGGGGACTCGAGTATGAAGCCAGTGCTGCAGCGGTCTCATGTGCATCAAACCCAGTGGCGTGACTGCGGTTGAGGATGCCATGTGCCCTAGGAGCCTCTGAACCTGTTTTAGGGGGACCGCTGACCCGCATCTGAGTGTTGCCACACACCTCAGAACTGACTGTGCACGCTCCTGGGAGAGACGTGCGGACATACTGACCGAGTCCAGCTCTACACCGAGAAAAGAGATCCTCTGTGCCGGGGAGAGTTTGCACTTTTCCCAGTTGACCCGAAGCCCCAACTGAGCCAGATGGTTGAGAACCATGTCCCTGTGTGCGCAAACCAAATCCCATTGGGATCCTAGCCAGTCCCAATCTTCTTGGGACTGGCTAGGATCAGCCAGTCGTCGAGATAATTGAGAATGCGTATGCCCATTTCCCTGAGGGGGGAAAGGGCGGCCTCCGCTACCTTCGTAAGGACCCGGGGCGACAGGGAGAGGCTGAAGGGGAGAACCTTGTACTGATATGCCTGTCCTTCGAAGACAAACCGCAAGAACGGTCTGTGTCTTGGGAGGATTGAGACATGAAAGTACGTATCCTTCAGGTCTATGGCCACAAACCAATCTTGAACTCTGACACGCGTGAGAATGTGCTTGAGGGTTAACATCCTGAACGGGAGTTTGAGCAGGGCCCGGTTCAAGACCCTCAGATCCAAGATTGGTCTGAGTCCGCCACCCTTCTTGGGTACAATGAAGTAGGGGCTGTAGAACCCTTTCTTCATTTCGGCTGAGGGGACAGCTTCTATCGCACCCTTCGCCAGAAGGACTGCGATTTCCGCCTGAAGAACCGCGGTGTTGGAGCCCTGAACCGACGTAGTGAGAACACCACGGAACTTGGGCGGACGACGTGCAAACTGGATGGCATAGCCGAGCCGAATGGTCCTGAGGAGCCAGCAAGAAGGATTGGGGAGATTTAACCAATCCAGAAAATTTTCCGCTAGGAGTCTCAGAGGAGTTACATTCGGTGTACCAAGGGTGGGGGTACCGTCGCTGGGAAAACAGTGTGTGGCCGGAGGTGAGAAGCCCCGAACCACACTGGCTGTTCTGCCCAGGGAGTTCGCTCCGTGAGAGCTGTGCGGACGATCCGCCCGAGAGGGGAGATCGTCTGAACGAGCTCGTTGTCTCAGAGCATACGGGGGCACAGATGGTGTGCGACCACATGTCTTGGATAAAGGAGACAGCATCCGACCATCGTGTAGAGGGTCGGAGGTGCTGTGTATTGCGCCCAGAGAAGAAGGAAATTGCTCTTTTATTGACCATGTGGTGGCCGTCTGCCAGGTGGCAGACAGCCGGGTAGAAGCCGAATCCAGCGCTCGTCCCCTCGTCGAGTGTGGATCCGGACAGGTCAGATGATCCTCCTTCCCTGGGCTGCCCGACTCAGGAACACTTTGAAGCCTGACGAGGGTTCTTAGTGGCCTGAGGACGGGCTGGCGGTGCCACCTTCCTACGAGTGCTGGACCGTTGGGCGGGTCTAGCTGCAGGACCGGCAGGTTGCGGGGCCTGAGCTACCCTCGTAGGGGGTCTCCCTCGGCGGGGGGCAGGCGGAGGTTGCTGCGTCGGCTGAGCTGGGCCGGCGCTAGCTGCACGCCGAGGCAGGATGTGTTTAATGGCCTCCGTCTGCTGCTTCACCGCGGAGAACTGCTGGGCAAATTCCTCCACGGTTTCGCCGAAGAGACCAGCCTGGGAAATGGGAGCGTCAAGAAAGCGCGCTTTCTCAGCGTCTCGCATCTCGGCCAGGTTTAGCCATAGGTGGCGCTCCTGGACCACCATAGTGGACATCGCCCTTCCCAGAGCTTGCGCCGTAACCTTCGTAGCCCGCAGAGCATAGTCGGTCGCAGAGCGCAGCTCGTGTAATAGCTCTGGGTTAGGAACACCCTCGTGCAGGTCTTTGAGAACCTTAGCCTGATAGACCTGCAAAATCGCCATAGCATGTAAGGCGGACGCAGCTTGCCCAGAGGCCGCATAAGCCTTCGCCACAAGCGCAGACGAAAACTTACAAGCCCTGGACGGGAGTCTCGGGCGGCCCCTCCAGGAGGCGGCGTTTTGCGGGCACAAGTGCATCGCAATCGCTCTCTCCACCTGCGGGACCTCCGTATACCCCCTTCGCTGGACCGCCATCGAGGGTGGTGAGGGACGGGGAGATAGCGTGCCGTGAACGAGCCGACAGAGGGGCTTTCCACGACTTCGTTAACTCCTCATGCACTTCCGGGAAAAACGGGACCGGGGAGGAACGTGGCCTGGAGTCACGTCCACTGCCCAGGAACCAGTCATCCAGCCTTGAAGGCTCAGGGCTGGGCGGGGGAACCCACACACCCCCAATCTCCTTGGCTGCCCGTTTTAGTGCGGCGGCCATTTCGGCATCTGCCACAGACTGAGACTCTCCCGCCGGAGTGGTAAGTTCAGCCGTGACGTCAGCCTCTGACGGCTCTCCCTCCGATGCTACCGATCCTGCCTTTTCCTCAGCAGGAGCCCCGAACAAAAGATCCAGCCCATACTGAGACGAGCTTTCAAAATCGTCCAGAGACTCCATCGGTGGACACACAGGGTGAACGGTTTGCGGGGACGTACCCGGCAAAGCGTCGTTCAAACCCTGCCGCTCTTCTTCAACGCACATCGCTGCGGCCTCGTACCCGGAAGTAGAAGGACCGGAGCGGGAAGCAGTTGAATGGCGCTGCGGCTTCTTCGAAAAGAACGCGGCTCGTGAGCGGAGCGTGCCCAAGGGCATGTCCTCGCAGTTCTGCCAACCTCCCTCAGCGAACGCTGCTTCAGCATGCTCACGCCCCAAGCACTGCACACAGCGATCGTGCCGATCGTTAGGGGAAAGGTAGAATCCGCAACCAGTTGGACACGGACGGAAAGGCATAGTGAAACACACAATCCGCCCGTGGAGCTCTTTTAGAGAAAATTTGCTCAATTAGAGGAAAGTCTTCTCCTGAAGATCGCCGTCGACGCACCCAGGGGAACTCTCACAACACGAACCGTGTCAGAGAGGGAGAGACCGCTGTCTGTGCCGTAGATCCAACGACGAGAGAGGTGAATGTTGCCGCTTCTCACACAGAGACGCTGCATTCGGCTCCGAAGAACAGAACGAGTGAGCAGATGCACACGCTGCCCTATTTATACCCGGATGTCCGGGGCGTAGTCAGCTATGCAAATCTGCACACCCAATTTTCATTGGCCTTTCTCAATACTGTCAGAGGTGTTTGGGCTCTCAAGGGCAACCCCTAGTGTCGTACACTACTCGACACAACTCGGAGTGTACGACAGATAGGGAACTGTTCTACCAGGCAGTATTATTATTGTCAACTAAAACAATTTTTTATTTTTCTGAAATTGAAAACTAAAATATATAAAAAATAATTACAAATATAAACACACACACACAAATAAAAAATAAAAATATTTATGAAATCACTGAAGTATTACATTTTGGGGAATAAAATAAAAAAAAAAGTTTTAAAAATCATTTTAAAAATGTAAATATAAACTATTAAAATTAGTTGCCGGTAATTTAAATAAAGCTTAAAATAAAATAAATCCTTTAATGCTGGCAACAAACTGAAATTTAAAAAATAATTGTCTTGGTTTCCAGTACAAATATCTAAATTTTCATAAATCAAGACACATTTACTTGAGAAGCAAAATGGCTGAAGATATTAAGTGTTTGCTGAAAAACTAATCAAAAAGTTTATGCTTAAAACAAGAAAAAATTAACAAAATATTAAAACATTTTGTTTTCCCCTTTGATTCATTTTATTTTTCATAGCCCTTAGAAAAATAGTTTAAAAAAAGCATAAAGTAAATGTTCAGATATTTGTACTGGAAAACAAAGCACAGATACTGAGTAAGAAAATCATTTTTTGCACTGCAGAACCAGAATAGTTCAGTACTTTTAATGATGTCAATCCCTAACCAGCATAACTATATTAAGACCCACTAGTTGCAGTGGGCAGACTTCATTTTTGTCCATTCTGGTTGATCATGGCCGCTCATGTCGCTGCTATCATAATGATGTGTCGTCTTTACTGTAGCAACAGGCTCTTGTCAGCTCTTTCCGCTTCTGTCTCTTTACACGCTCAGGTGTTTCTGTACTTCTCCCTCCGTCCTCCTTTTTCGTTGGCATTCATCACAATCTGTCGTGGGACGGTTGAGTGTGTTGTATGTGGTAGGGGGTCAGTCAGGCATGCGGCGGAGGAGACAGGAGTCCCCCGTGCGGAGATTCCTCGCTGTCTGCCTTAATTGAGACATACTGTCATAGTGACAAACACATTTGCATGGTGAGTGTGTTGTGAGGGTTTCTGTGGATGGAGGGGGTTAGAAAAGAACTCTGCTGTTAATCAGCTCTCCATCAACATGAACGACAGAAAAGAGGCTCGTCTCTCGACGGCAACAGCCCGGAGAGGAGGGGAAACCATGCTTTCATATTCCTTTCTTCTCTTTCTCTTGTTTGCTCTTCTCGTCCACTTATGTTCAGCGCACGCTCAACTGAAGTCTACGACAGTGTGTTCTTCAGCTGAGGAAGCATGTTAAGGTCTTCTGATCTATTTTTTCCTCTCAAGCCTGAGCTTGGTCATCCTGTGTGTGAATATCCTTTAAAAATGGCATAGGATTTACTTTTTAAACAACTGAAGTGGCAGGTAACACACTGAATTAAAAATTACTTTTTTTAAAAATTAAATAGTATATTCTTGTAAAACACAACAGTTTAGACAGGGTTTTTTTAACAGTCTTTAGCAGGTGCCATATGAAGGTGAGCTGCATACATGTTTCTTGTTTCATTAGGTTACTTAGGCCTACATGTTAAAGTGATATTTTGCTCAAAAATGAAACTGTAATTCTGTCATAATTGGTTTCAGTGCAATGCAAGTTTCATAAAAGTAGTCTATATGACACCTGCACGCATAGGCGCCGATTCCTTGGGTGCTCCGGTGCTCGAGCATCCACGGAAAAACGCCAGATATGCTCCATTAATTTGAACCAAGTTATAGCTTAGTGCGTGTCCACAATATTTCTTATAGAAGCTGTCGAAATGCTTTGTTAATTTTTTGTGATTAAGCGTTTAAGGTTTTGTAACTGAAGATCAGGTGAAATGTGAATTATTATGGGGGTGCCAAGCACCCACCATCAGAAAAAGAAACCAGCGCCTGTGCCTGCACGTCTACTTAAAATGTTTTGTACAACAGTGTTGTCATAATTCATAATATTTCGAGAATAAAGTAGAACAAGAATAAAGTAGAAACTTTAACAATAAATTATTGTTGTTTATTGTAAAGTTTTACTATTTAAAT
>VONZ01001770.1:0-99503 GCA_012976165.1 Labeo catla | reverse complement strand
AAAACATGCTAGCGACATGCTAGTCATGCTAAAAATGCTAGCGACATGCTAGTCATGCTAGAAACATGCTAGCAACTTTGTTAATCATGCTAGAAACATGGTAGCTACATGTTAGTCATGTTAGAAACATGCTAGCTACATGCTAGTCATACTAGAAACATGCTAGCAACTTTGCTAATCATGCTAGAAACATGCTAGCAACTTGCTAATCATGCAAGAAACATGCTAGCAACTGGCTAATCATGCTAGAAACATGCTAGCAACTTGCTAATCATGCTAGAAACATGCTAGCAACTTGCTAATTATCTATCTATCTGACAGACTACACTCAAACTTTAAAACTTCTAAATATAAATTTCAGACTGAAAATCATCCAAACTTAAAACTTCTTAAACTTCTTAAACTTCTTAAACTATTTAAACTTTTCAAACTTTTCAAACTTTTTAAACTTTTCAAACTTTCTGGTCCGGCTTTCTCAAGCCAACTTAAAGTTTGTCTTGACAAACTTTTTTATCTAGTTTACACTAAAATCGTGATTCATAATCACGACATTGTCTAATGAAATAAAATACACATACGATTAAGACAATGGCTGTGCTGTGATTTCGGCTATACTTGCATGTAAAATAGAGTTAGAAGCATCAGAATATCTTTTTTTATCTGAAAGTGCTGCTTCTCTGCCGCTCACTGAACAGAGCATATGCAGGTAGAGAGAGAAGAAGAGCGCGCGCGCTGGGAAAGCACGACTTTGCGCTCGCGCGGCAGTACCAGAGAGTCTCATAAACTAAATAAGGTTTGTCCAAAAAGTAGTGATGGGTCGTTCTTGAACGATTCGTTCATTTTGAACGAATCTTTAATGTGACTCGGGACGAACGAGTCGTCTCGGGGAGTGATTCGTTCAGTCGCGCATGCGCAACATCCTATTAGGTTCTGTACTGGAATTAGTTCACCTGTTTCGAGTCTTCTAAACGAGTCGTTTGTTCATCTTATGGGGCTGTCACGTGATGAACGAACGACTCAAACCCGAGGACTCGAAAGATGAACTAATTAATTCTCTTTCCGGCTCACACTGCATAGGTTTAGCTTATGGGGCTGTCACGTGATGAACGAACGACTCAAACCCGAAGACTCAAACCCGAGGACTCAAGAGATGAACTAATCAGTTCTCTTTCCGGCTCAGACTGCATAGGTTTAGCTTATGGAGCTGTCACGTGATGAACGAACGACTCAAACCCGAGGACTCGAGAGATGAACTAATCAATTCTCTTTCCGGCTCAGGCGGCATAGGTTAACATTACGGGGCTGTCACGTGATGAACGAACGACTCAAACCCGAGGACTCGAGAGATGAACTAATCAATTCTCTTTCCGGCTCAGACTGCGTTGGTTAAGCTAATTGGGCTGTCAGGTGATGAACGAACGACTCAAACCCGAAAACTTGTCAGATAAGAGGCGAGGTGAGCGAATCATAGACTAAAGACACAGGTAAACAATGAATTAATATTTTCTGTTTCTTATAGCATTATAGTTTTATTTCGTTTGAAGTGTGATCAACGTTTGTGTAAGCAGTAGATGTGTTAGGGAGGTAAAACGTAACATTTTAATTATATTTTGTTAAAATGAACGAAATGAACGAAATGACTCGAAAAATGATTCGTTCATTTTGCTGAACGAGACTCAAATGTCCGAGTCGGTAAAATGATCCGAACTTCCCATCACTACCAAAAAGTCGCTAGATTTGTCGCTAGGCGCTTTTTCGAAAAAAAGTCGCCAGGGGGGTCTGAAAAGTCGCTAAATCTAGCGACAAAGTCGCCAAGTTGGCAACACTGGTCACAACGGTGAGTCAGAAATTAAACTTTTTTTTTTTTTCTTTCTCCACTTGTTAAAAACCTAGGACTAATTTGCATAAGTAGGCTTTTCCAAAAAAATAGAAAATACCCGAAAATTTCGACATGGTGACGATGGAATCTGAGGCATGCCTTTTGGCAAGGACTTTTTTCCTGAGTAAACGATGAGCGCCGCCATTACGAATTTTAACTTCCGATGCTCTTAAGTTCTGGTCTCCATAAGAACCCATTCATAGCGCCCATCTGTTTTTAGCGTAGATAACGTCGGTAGCTTCATGTCATCTACACACTCATTAAACTTTGAGGAGCGAGGCACTGACAAATGACAGTTATTGCGACATGATAGCACTGTGGAGCCATGTGCTTTTTAAAAACATTTTAATAGGTTTAACGTTAGATTATCAACTTGGAATATACGCTAATTTAAAAAACACTGGACACTGGAAATGCAAAGCATTCTTCAGGTTAAAAGTCAGGCTGACTTCTGCATTCAGGAAAAATGTCTTATAGATACTTGATCCTGCAACTAACGGTTTAGGATTTACAAACTATTTTGTACTTTTGATCGCTGTAGCGCCACCATCAGGCCGATTGGGGGGTGAATAAAAATGAGTAAATGGGAATATAGATATTCAGAGATTTTACTCATAATAATTTCTAGGACTACAAATCATTGTAGCCAGGGTGTATTAGAGAAAAAAAAATATTTTCATTAAGTGGTTTTCTTGAAAATTAAATTTTTGTGATATATGTATTATTCCAGTTTGCTTCTCAGTTCCATACAATTTTAATCTTTTCTTGGTTCATTTGATGTTTTATAGGCAACCTCTGTTGAGCTAATTCAGATTAGCACAGTTGGTTTTAAATTAATCTAGTTTATTTTTGTTTAGGACTCCATAGACCAGGTGTTCGTAATCTTTATTTAAGTCTGTGTTTCAGAAAGCCTTTTTTAAACCATGATTAACTATTCTAGATTAAGGGTGTACTCACACTAGGCATGGTTGCCGTGAACCGGGCCCGAGTATGATTCATTTTAATAATTTTATATGTATAAAATAAATAAATAAAATACAACTTTAATATCAATGTGATTTGTTTTTAATAAATACAATGTTAATTTTAAATAACATTAAAATTATATTGGTAGCATGTTACCAATAGCAAGTCCCAAGTGAGTCAGAAGCACCATATGGTGGTAAAAGCACCATATGACTTAAAAATGGCAACTGTGTAAAAATCTAATGTAAAATTGATTTATATTGACCTAAAACAAACCCAGCCTCCTATGTGCCGTTAGCGGGTTCTTTTTTGCATTTGATTTAAAATTTTGTAACAAAAAACTAAACTGATTCTAAATGCTAAATAGGCAACAAAAAAAAAAAAAAAACTACAAAGAAGTTTCACACTTTTAATTGTCGCCATTAATCAGGTGTAACAAACACAGAAGACATCAAATATCCTTTAGTTTAAATAAGACCCCTTTTTCCATTTGTTTTTGTATGAATAGATAATGAAGGCTCAAACTATGATGAGCAAAGGGCACAGAATCAGTCATACTCAAACTACGTGCAGAAATCTATGGTTACCAAATTCATTAGCAATCTCCAGAACCAAACAAACATTTAAAACAGTTTGTGTTTGGAAGTGTAATATACATTGTGGATATCAGAACATAAGTTATGCATTACAGATGCAGACCACCTCCTGGCAAACCCCATCACACTGTACGGAAAAGACTGTTCATCAACATTAAAAGGTGTTGAAAACACATTTGAGGTCTAATACACAATATGCTAAGAGAGGTACTGGTAACACTTAAGCTGTGTAAAGGTAAGTATTGACACTAAAGAGACAAGACAATTTCAGAGATCAAAGATTATACACAACTGTCAATACAATTTTGACAAGACTGAACAGGAATCATTCAGGAGACACAGATTGTGTTGTAACATATCAATGCAAAAGCCTTTTCAAGTCAATGTTACTGTATTAGAAAAATTTTAAAAACTTTTTTGCATTCGTTTTCCATCATTTTCCTCTTTATCTTCAAATGGGAAAAGGTAATGAGGTTTCAACGCTTGGTAGATGAAGCAGACTGGCTTCCTCCCTAAAAAAAGAGAGAGTAAACACAAGCTAAAATAGGCCGACAATGTTACCCCAGATAGCACACGTACATCTGCAAGATGTCTGTTAAAGATCTCTTGATCTGGAAAGCATCTGCTGTGTAGAAACGTCTGGCAGACGTCTGTAAGATGTCAGTTTTACATACATTCTAAATCATAAACATCTTAAAGACATATAACAGACGTCTATTTGACATCTGATAGGAAACATCCAATAGATGTATTGTAGATGAGCAAACTACGTCTTGCAGATGTAAATGCAGAAAAATTCTGTTACCATTTTGAAGATCCTGGTTAAGGTGTCTCCACGCCCCTTTTGGCCTTTGGTGGAGCTCTGTGATTTCTGGTCTCTCTGTTAATAAAGCAGATAGTGTTGTAGATACTGTGTTTTTTCATTTAGAGGTGTCTTCATGTCTCCAAAATTGGAGAACATCATTTTGTCACTGTTGCATGAGTCTGAGACAGGCTGAATAACAGTTTTTAGCCAGAACAGGGAGTTATGAAAAAACAGCTCCTGACATAAAGCAAATTCATGGTCATGAAAAATGATCAATTTAAAATAGCAAAGCTACTGATTACTAATAAAGTACTATAAGATACACTCTTAAAAATAAAGGTTTCAAAAGGCTGTTTTTGCAGTGATGCCATAAAAGAACAATTTTGGTTCCCCAAAGAACCTTGCAGTGAACAGTTCTTAAAAGAACCATTTTGAAGAACATATTAAAAATCTAAAGAACCTTTTTCAACTATAAAGAACTTTTTCTGCATCTGAAAGGTTCCACTGATGTTCAAGGTTCTTCATAGAACCATGGATGCCAATAAAAAACCTTTATTTTTAAGAGTGTATATACTATGAGCATGGGACTGGGGTAGTGGGACTTTGCTATTTCCACGAGTAAAATAAAATTGCAAATTCATTTTAGTGTGTTACAATTGCCCCTGGTCTCCCCTAATGTTAACAAATTTCTTCAAAGGGAATAGTTATCAACCTCAGAAGATTGACTTACCCTAGATTTGGGGGTAGAGGGAGATACCTAATTAGGGGGAAAAGAATAATACAATGAAAATCATCAATTTCAAAAAAAATCTTGAAAATGTAATTTTTTGATCAGGTGCAAAAGAAATAATAGGAAAGAGAGATACAAACAATAGTTCTGAAAAAGTGCACAACAGCGTTCTCATCTGGACGGCGACGAGGAGATGCGCTTGATCTTTGAGGTGATGCAGACAAACCACCACGAAAAGATCCCTGTGTTGAAGAGATGACATCTTTGATCATTAAAACATAAGAACAGAACCTTCAGACTAAAATCTTTGGTTCAGGCCTTTGGTTAAAGACAGCAGGAAAATAGGAAAGTGGGAAAAATTAAAAAGTAGGCATATTGTATTATGAATAATGTACAGTTTTGACATACTGAAATGTGACATTACAGGCATACTGTTTTTTGACTATGTAGTAGGGAAGTTGCATATTCAAATACATTGTTCACCTCCCTCCTTTTTATTTCTTAACTGTATTAGTCTGCATATCAGAGGTTAAAGGTTCCATTACTTGCTACACATAAAAGTGTTTTAAGGACAAAAACCTGACAAATTAAAAAAAAATCTAAACATTGTTTAAAGGTGTGGTAAATGTGGTATCTACTTTATTTTGCATCACAGAACAATTCAGGATTACGCATTTTATCCCCGTGTCAGTTACAGTTAACTTTCAAATTGGTCATAAAGCTGCTGTACAAGTTGGACAAGAAGTGGCTTTATAAATGTTGAAAATAAGGATGTGCCTGAAGCCACATGGGTCCTTCTTCATTTGTGGTGGCAGAGGTGTTCCCTACTTGAAATAAACATTAAACCATAAATCATCAAATGTTTGCATATTTGTATTCTGTAGGGTGAAAACAATTAGCTAAGAGACAGTTTTGTTTTAAAATACATATTTAAATTGAGTTTAAGAGGTTAAATGTGTAACAAAATCTGGGTCATTCTATGGAAATTTTTCTGTAGAATTTTTCCTAGCCTTTACAGAAATATTACACTTGAAAAACACTTTAGGGTTATAATTTCTTTATATTTTAAAATGAAACAATATGTTATTTGAACAATTATACCTTCTTGAGCCATTTATGTGGCAATATTTGTTTTTAAATTAACCATTTAAAACACAATAATGTATTCATAACTATCAAATATATGATGTTAATGGCATAAAAAACTAAATGCCGAATAAATATAAAATATATAATATTAAATATATAATATATAAATTATATAAATTATATAAATAATATAAAAATATATAATTTTATAAAAATATAAAGTCGTGGTCCCCTGGAGTTGTGTCAGTGGTGTTACCATTTAACAAAAATTGTTTATTTTGAAATAAAATTCACACCGATGACATCACTTGACTTTCTTCATCCTATTTTCTAAAGATCTAGGGGAAAAAAAGGCCCATGTTAAGTCCACTGTCTCTTTTCAGTTATCAGAAATTTTCTTATTTATCTCATGATTTCATATGAAGCTTTTAGTTGAAGTCCTACTTTATTGTTAGGAAACTTTAAAAAAATAAAAAAATAATTAAACTGCTTAATTTAGTGAGTATACCATGACTGACGACATGCAGTTTGATGCCTTGCAGCAACTATGTTGTAAAATGCATTTTTCATGAAAATTGTTACTGGTGTTACTGTCACTGGTGTTACCTTCCTTATGGGTAACAATAGTGAAGATCAGTATATCAGGGTTTATGTATGTCACTGGTGATTCATTGTGTCACTGGTGTTACTGTGAGTTTTTTTCTGTCACATTAAATAAATACAACATAATCTCCTTATTTCTCGCATTTCATCGAGAAAAAAATCGAGAAATAATATTTCATAAAAACCTTTAATATTGCCAAAGAAGGTAACACTAATGACACAAAAAAAATGGTACATGCGGTCTTTAAATAACTGCACAAAAAAAAGTAAAAAAAAAAAAAAATCATTAAGCTGTCATTTATATGTATTCATAAAGTGAAAAGGTAATCTAATAATGTGGTCTAAGTTTAAATGTTAGAAAAGGAAATACATTTTAAGACATCTTGCCATACCAAAAGTGCCCATTTCTGTAGAATGACCCATCTGCATGTTTTTCAAATCCCACCATACATAAAAAAAGGAAAATAAAGGATGTAATTGTACTTTTTTAATACAAATAAAAGTTATATTGTAAATATAGATTTTATTTAACATATGCAACTGAATTTAATTGCTAAAAATTGTAAAGCAAAATGTAAAATTATGAAAAATCTATGAATTTTGTCAAATTTTAAGAGAACGCTGGATGATGCCCCTTTAAGAAAAGGGGAAATCTTATTTATTTTATTTAACTACTTTCTATGTGTAAAGGACTTTGCCAGTGATGGCTGATCTCTGATAGGTGTGTGGTGTGTTAATTCTTTCTTAATAATTTTTAGACATTTTGCCAAATTTCTGACAATTTTATTTGTTGCACTTTATTAGTAACTGTTTTGTTCTGTTGATAGATTTTACACATTTGAATCCATTTTTATACATGTTGTCCTATTAATATTTCCAAAATGTCCTGCTATCTTGAAACTATCATGATGGAAGCTTCCATGTTTAAAAATGTCTGGATTTGTGCTAATTTGTCTGTGGTGTTATTGTCTCCACTGGCGGAGATAGTGATAACACCCCAGACATATGTGCTTATAAGCTTAAGCACCAGTATAGGAGTAAAAGGAATCTAGTTTACCAAAATTGAAAAATGACCCAAATACCTTATCTAGAAAATCATAGGTAATGGGTTTAAAATTAATGACAAATTCTACATAATATATAAAAACAGTTTAGATGATTCAGTAAGATAGAAAAGGAAAAAAAAGTGTTGGGGTAAACTTGGTCCTGTCCATTGGTTTTTGACTGAATTTTGAGATGTAAGTGTTGCGTTCAAAAATAGAGGCCAATGAACGCGAGCTTGCAGAGCCAGGGTTCAAGCAGTGTGGAATACAACAGAAACAGAATGGGGGCCTCTGTTTATAGCCAGTGATTAGTTGAGCCACACCACATTCAGTGTAGACAGTATCACAGATTATAATGGGTTCTATTGGTTTTTGTACTTTCTAATAGCAGCAGTTTTATTAGATGAGAACTATCCACAGTCCATACAGACATACACAGATCTTTAAAGAATGTTTTTCCTTTTATTTTAAAACTTGATATTATTGTTTTAATCATTAAAGGGGTCATCGGATCCAAAGTTCACTTTTACATGTTGTTTGAACATTAATGTGTGTTGGCAGTGTATTTACAAATCCACCCTATAATGATAAAAATCCATGAAGTGGTTTTTAATTGATCTGTAAAAATAATACCAGCTTTTTCAAATCGAGCCATTCTCAGATGCCTGTCAGTGTGACGCACCGACAGAGGCCGCTCCCACGATAGTTGATTGACATGAGCGTCTTACCCGCCTTAAATCAGCTGTAACAGTCCGACTTCCATTGTTTCGATGCTGGAGCAGGGATGTAAGTTAGACAAGAATATCTCTGATTGAGCGATTGAGGTGTTGTGTTGCTGGATGTAATAATGAACATAGTGGTCGTCATTTACTCCCGACATCTGAGCCGCTGAAGATGCAGTGGATTATGTTTGTTTGTGAAGGGAATGCGCCTCCCGATCTACATAAATGCGTCTATGTTCGTGCAAATCATTCGTGATCCAGCTTCACTTACAGCAAGAGTAAGTGTAAGGGTTTTTTTTAATGAATCTCTGCATTCACCTTTCCTTATAACGTGCTAGTTAGCAAGTTTCGCCGCTAAATGCACTAAATGCGGCTAAAGTAAACACTTACCCCCAGTTTCACAGACAAGGCTTAAGCCTAGTCCTTGACTAAAATGTAAATCTGAGCTGTTTTAACTGAAAGAAACTTGCTCTGACTGATCTTAAAGTATATCAGTAGCTTTGTTTTGTCTCAAGATGTACACCAGTAATGTTTTTTTCTAAGCATGTTTATAAAAATTACTTAAATATCCTAATTGAACTATGGCCTAATCCTGGCTTAGTCTAAGCTCTGTCTGTGAAACTGGGCCATAGAGCACAGCTCGTCACTCCACAGAGAGAAGAGAGGGGCGGGGCAAACAGAGCTCATTTGTATTTAAAGAAACAATCCATCTGAATGGGTTGATTTTTGCAGAGCTCATTTTGACAAGGTGAAAGGGTGTTGTTTTACACTACCATTGAGAATTTTTAACCAAAGTATAGTATAAACTTTTTCATTAAGACCCTAAAGAATTATATCAACTTGTGAAAAAAGGGCATCTGATAACCGCTTTGAAATATATTTAAAGAAATTATGAAATAAACAAGAATGAAAAAAAAAGTACACAAGGTATATTTTCTAAATGTAAGCCGCTTTGAAAGGAAAAAATTACATTAATAAAGGGCTTTTCATGTCGTTAGCTAAACTCCTGGTTTAAGTCGTGCCCACATTCGGTTGTTTCCAAATACAAATACCGATGCCAAGGCAAATGCAAATATTAACTAGGATGTACACCCCTAGTAAACACTGAAAATATAGTATTTATTAAAACCAAGTTTAAAGCCAACTGTTTTTACATTTCTTCAAAAAGAACTGCAATAATTCTGTAACAAGCATATTTCATCTTCCTGTTATATTCAACTATTTTTTGCATGAACTGATATTGTTTTTAATGGTTATGTTCTGTTTAGGTTTAACGTGTGTGTATAAGCATGGGCTGAGGAGTATAAAAGTCAATACAACACACTTTAAGCCATGGGTTATGGCCTAAACAGGAACTCTGTTTGTTGTAGTAAATTTACAAGATCTACAAGGCATTTGTCTGGTTTTATGCTCTTTGAGAAATGCTATAATATTATGAAATCCATTTGTTATACATGTTTAAAACAAGTAATTTTGTACTATACTTTTGTATATACTTTGTACTATACTTATAAAGCGTCTTAAGGCCTTTTCACACCAAGTGTACAGCACAAAAACTCTGTTCAGACCAATGCATAAAAAACAGCAGAAGAGCTGAATGAACATGTAGATTCACTCTGTGACAGTAGATGGCATTACTCCGGGACACAAAATGCTACATAACTTTCTATTTTTGACACCTACTTGTCACGGAGATTTTTGTATTCATTGTGGTATCTATCAAATAACACCAAACACACACCCAGCATAGTAAAACAGTAGGCAAAAAGTACCCAGATTACTTACTGCTTCTAGCGACATTACGAAGTGTGCATCTGATGGACACTTTACTATCCCATGAGGCCACGAGAGAGGATTTGTGAATGGCAGTGAAGCAAGTGACAGCGTAGATCACATGACAATGACAGCAAGGCAGATGCAGTACATCTGAATTTCATTCACACTATATAGAACTTACTTTTTTTAACAGTTGCGAAGCAAGTTTCAAGCCAAATGTAGTACCTACTATACAGTATCCTATTTTGGACACAGCGACAGGGACAAGATTACTGGTTCCAGATTTTTCCTCTGCTATTCACTGTCCCTTAGCAAAATACCCTGTTCATGAATCATGGTTTTACGTATTGACAGACACATTGACGGATGCTCATGATGCTCCAAACAGATGCATTTAAAGATGCATATTTATTCAAGTCTTGGTGTGAGCAAGCCTTTGTGTCCATCCATGCCCCAAAATGCTTATTCTCTGTAGGCTCACAGGAATGCTGAAGCCTGTCCCAGCGACTCTCCTAGCTCACACACACACACACACACATCTACAGACAATCTGGATTTTGGGGAAAATCGAGCACCTGGAGGAAACCTTTGCCAACATGGTGAGAATAAGGCCTACTGGCTCAGCTGGAAACCAGGGATGTTCTTGCTTTGAGGCAACAGTGCTGCCCACTGAGTCATCATGCTTCCCTCTTTATATACATTTTAATGCAGTTCAGTTAAAACTGGATCTGAAAAACGCTCCACATAAATGGTAAATGGCATCCACAATCATACTGGTTTCTGTTTGACTCATCCTCAGACTTATCCTGAGGTTACCACAGTCAGCCTGATCCAGATCTGTATCCAGGCCAGATGTTTCACTTGGTTCAATAGCCATTCCTAGCCAGAAATCCCTATGACCAGACAAGCCACAAACATCATGCCAGGGCCAGCTAAAACCACAACAGAGACCTGAACAACTAACAAGACTGTTATGCAGACACTCATCAATAAGCCAGACCTCTATTGCTTTACTACAAGCTTTACCTCCATGATTTTAGCCTGCCAGGCTACAACTCCAAACTCAGCTGAATACCATCAAGTTGAATACCATCAATGTTTGGCATCATCAGTCATGCTGCGATTGATTATATTGTTAAGCCATCCTCATAAGTTTTCTTTGGCTACAGTACATTAATCAAGTCAGTTTGCTCGTTCATCCTAAATCTTTTTTTTTTAAATGTATAGAATGAATTGATTCTATTTTATTTTTGTTTTACTGGTATGGAATTATATGACACACAAGCTTCCTAAATTATAAAATGTGAGGTACAGAATTACAGAGTTAAAAATGCATAGGCTCCCAGTCTTTGGAATTTTTAGATATTAAAACTATTTGGATTTTTTTTTTATGTCATTTACACACACACACACACACACACACAGGTTTGTTTATGTGAATTGTGGGGACATTCCATAGGCGTAATGGTTTTTATACTGTACAAACTGTATGTTCTATCGCCCCACACCAACCCTACACCTAAACCTAGCCCTCACAGGAAACTGTGCACATTTTTGCTTTCTCAAAAAAAAAAAAAACTCATTCTGTATGATTTATAAGCCTTTTGAAAAATGGGGACATGGGGCAATGTCCTCATAAGTCACCCTCTTCTTGTAATACCCATGTCATACCCATGTCATTATACAAAATTGTGTCCTGATATGTCACAAAAACACGCACACACACAAAAGTCTTTTGGTTACAAAATTTGCCTCCGTGAATTTGTTTCTCATAGTGTTGTTCTTGGAGAGATGGGAGGAACACCTTGGGAACTCTCTAAGGGACTGGACTCATCACCATCTGGGACCCACTGAGGTATGGGGTCCGGGCTTTCGTGTTTTATGGGTACTAGTGTTAGCCCAGGAAGAGAAGATGGCCATTGTGAACAAACTTTCTGTTTTAGATCCATCCTCTTTGTGTTTTATGAAGCCTTGTACCTCAGTGGCATCATGCCCAGTTTCCTCTCATAGATCCATTCGTCTTACTATTAAAGGAGAAGTCCACTTCCAGAACAAAAACTGACAGAAAATGTACTCACCCCTTGTCGTCCAAGATGTTCATGTCTTTCTTTCTTCAGCCATAAAGAAATTATGTTTTTTGAAGGAAACATTTCAGGATTTTTCTCCATGTAATGGACTGATATGGTGCCACGATTTCATACTTCCAAAATGCAGTTTAAATATGGCTTCAAATGATACCAAATGCGGTTTTAAATGATCCCAGCTGAAGAAGAAGGGTCTTATCTAGCAAAATGATCGGTTATTTTCATACAAATAATACAATTTATATACCTTTTAATGTCAAATGCTCGTCTTACCTCACTCTACCTGGACTGCTGTTTTCCGGGTCATGACAGTTTGGGTATGTCAAAAAATTCCCATCTCATGTTCTCCCTCAACTTCAAAATCATCTTATATCGCTGTTTTACCTTTTTTGTTAAGGGTGTTTGATCTTCTTTGCATGTTCACTTTGCAAAGTCTGGATCGGTACTTCTGCAGCGATGTAGGATGATTTTGAAATGATTTTTGAAGTTGAGGGAGAAAATACAATTGGAGTTTTTCGACATACCCTAACTGTCTTGAACCAGAATACACAGAGTTCAGGGAGAGCAAGACATGATGAGCGTTTGAGATGAAAAAGTATTTAAATTGTATTTTTTAAATGAAAACTACCGATCGTTTCGCTGGATAAGACCCTTTTTTCTCGGCTGGGATTGTTTACAACCGCATTTGGGATTGTTTGAAGCCCCATTTAAACTGCCTTTTGGAAGTTCAAAATCGGGGCACCATAGCAGTATGGAGAAAAATCCTGAAATGTTTTCCTCAAAAAACAATTTCTTTACGGCTGAAGAAAGAAAGACATGAACATCTTGGATGACAAGAGGGTAAGTACATTATATGTGAATCTTTGTTCTGGACGTGGACGTTAAGATGAAACGGTTGCCTCGATGAGGCATTTGGGGCAATCCTTAAACTGAAATCCATTCTGAAATCCCCTTCCTTCACTGTGTTGCTAAGCAGTTACCACATATTGCTCCTGTGGGAATGAAGAAAGTATACTGTTAATTTTGCTTGTTAGTAAAGTTAAGCATTTCGTGAAAACTTTTTTAGTGTATTTCACTTCTTGCATTAAACATTTTGAACCTAACTGCTACACTGGAAGTTTCAGTGTTTCATTTTATAAAAAATGTAAATAATTATAAATCTTTATCAAATAGTCAAAATAGTACTAATTAAATAATAATAATAATTAATTTTTTAAAACTACATTGCTTAACCCTAGCAGCAAGGAAAGACACTGCCTGTAAATAACCTGAACTTATGTTCTGTATTCAGATATTAGCAGTTTCCTGTCAGTACAAAATAATTAAAGGATCTTTTAATATAACATTTTTTTTAATTTGAAATCATATCTGACTTTAAAGCTAATCCAACTGTATTTTCATTCATCGAAAACTGCTTACTCTTGCTTATGCATGTGAATTTGTCAGCCTTTTACAAGACACTTTACCTTGGCAATTTTAAATTTTCATGGTGACCACACTAGTAAAAAAAATAAAATAATAATAATAATAATAATAAAAACGCACATATCAAACACATTTTTTACTAATATCAAAATTTCAAAACAAACAAAAAAAGTCAGTGTTCATGTTGTTAGATATATTTTAATCAAGCAAATGTCAAAAAGCTCAGGACAGGATCAGGGTTTTTCGAGAATACGTAGGTTACACAAGCTGTTGCTGTTACAAAGCGTTACAAATGGGACACAATCTATAGGGGTTACTAGTGAGGAATTAACACTTCAAGATCACATTGTTACATAAGAGAGATGAGTTAACCTGAGGCATGTTTGAGAAATCTGGTTGAAGCAGCAACTTGTCTAAGACAAAACTATTATACAACTGGAACTATGACAATCTCAATCTCTTTGTCACATTTTTAAACATTATTTTTCCCCACAAAAAGTTGAGCTGTTTTAAAACTAGTTCACCAAAATGTAAGTCAGTAATTCTGTAACATTACATTTTAACCGTCCTATGGAACTTTAAAAATAAGGTCAAAAATATAAACTTACGTCATCGAGATCTCATTTCACATTTTTTCCACAACCAACTTTGGTGTTTATCTCCTAACAGCTTAAATATCTTTATTTTTGAAGAAAAATATTGATTTCCCACTTTTCTTAAAAGTTAAGGCTCTAGAAATTGCATAATTTCACAAGCATAACAAATGTTAAAGAGAATTTCCAAAACGATGCAAATTCATTTCAGAAACCAAGCTGATCGGTAACGGCCGCTGTCTGTACCATGAAAAACCCTGAGGTGCTCCCTCAACACCATGATATTCTGAGTTGGATTCTAAAATGTCTATAAAATATATAATATTCATCGGTCACATACTGTGTAAGAAAATGTCAAAGATATGTGAAAATTCTCTTTGCCAACATAAACATCCTGGTTGAGACATAGTACCACTCACTGTATAATATACCATACGTACCATCTTTTCTGTTTACTACAGAACTTTTCAATGTTTGAGCTGCTGTCAGTGATAAGTCATAAAAACACTTAATTTTGTTCCTACACAGGCATTTTAAATACATTTGAACATTTTATAAAAGATAGAAGTCATGTTGTTTATAAACATCACACTGTTCACTGAATCCCTGAATCACAGTAAAATCCTCTAACAAATCAAACTGCAGCTTAATTCAATACTGGATACTATATGACAGCAGGTATAGCGTGTAATAAACTTTGTTAAAGATAAAAAAAAAGAAGAAAGAAAATCACACGCAACTCATTTACTGGTGGCGATCTGATAATCAAACAATAACTGCAGGTGAAGATAAATTCAAGCTATAGAACAGTAGTAAAGGCTCATGTGGAGAACTCTGAATGCTAATTTCAGATGAAGCCTGCTCAGTCCTCACCTTTCCCTTTTTCTTTTTGTCCCCTCCGAAGAACTTTCCGATCTGATCCATAACAGTAGGGTTCTTCTTACTGCGGCCCAGTCTGAATGTTGACTGCGAAGAGCTTGCAGATGCCATGCTGAGTGCTTGCTTTAATCTCTGCAGCGGTGCTTTTTTCCGAAATGGGAGTGAGGAAAGAGTAGGCAAAGAGGAAATTTACTGTAGGTCCTGCTCTGCGCACTCAGAACCGCACTCTGAGCCAGCTCCGCAGTGCTCTTGGATGGTCTGCAGCTCGTCAGACTCCGAGGGGCGGTCTTTGAAGGTGTTGTCCTCGCGACCTGGGGCATCTCGAGAAAAGAGGCGGACCAAGTGTGGGCGGAGCCCTGAGGCATTAGGGTCGGCTGTGTTCGGATGGTTCCAGCTGCTGTGATCTACTGCAGCGTTCATGGAGTCAGTCACCACTGGACTCTTGCTGGAGCACCCATTGTTCTGGTTGAGGTCCGCCTCCCCCACTCCTGCACAGAAACATCGGGAGTTATCTGACATTTCACAGTAAGATCATTGTCATCACCTACCCCCCCACCCCCTGCTGTGCAGGCAACGAGTGCTACAGATTCTCTCACAAATTCCACATAAAAAAAAAAAATCTTCATTGCATTACCAATCACTTTCATTTGAGAAAAGATTCAGAAGCGCTGTAATAAACATTAGAAACTATGGAAACTTTGCAATTTGTAGTAGGTTTTATGATTCTGTATATTTTTCATTAAGAATTTATATGTTAACAGATCTAGAGATTCATAGATTTCAGAGCAGCGCATCCTCAGGAGGTCGTCAGGTTTGAACCCAGTGCAGCGAGACAAAGCCGCAACTGTACCACACAACACAAGAGAATCTGAATTCTAGTGTTTCTTACAGAGCTTCTTTGTGCCACCACAAAGTTATTGTAGAAGGACAAAGGAAACAGTGTGACTGTAATAACTTCCCCAGGCTGCGTTTTGCGAATTCTCTGCAAAGTGAAACTCATCTCATTTCTGAAGTTTATCTCACAAGGTGTGGCTGGTCCAAATGGATTTTTAAGGCCGGTCCAAAACAGATAAAAAGTTTGAGGCGGCTACTGAAAATGTTTCTATTTTCCATTTTAATTTCCATTTGAATTCTATTATCAGCCTAAAGTCTTTAATCAAAAGTAGAATTTCAAAGCACATTGTGTGCTTTAGTGGAAGCAAGAAAACCACACCATCTGTACAAAAGTGTTACCAATGTCACAAATGTCTTTACATTTGATTAGTGGTCTTAGAGTAGGCATAAAAAACCCCCTAAAGCAGACTCTTAAGTAACTGTACACCATAACTTTAAAACACTGTTCAAAATCTTAAAACGTTCCTTATTTTAAATGGAATTTAAATTCTTAGATGGGATACATTATTGACCTTTCGGTCAAATCAATTTATTTGATGCACTTTTTAGAATACACATTGTTTCAAAGCAGTTTTAAAAGTTTCATGATGTTAATACCTACAGTACACAGCATAAATGAGTACACCCCCTCTGAATAAATATAAAACATGTATTTTCTTAATGATCACTAATATAATTCAATGAGAGATGGCAAAACTGTAATGTATTAAACATATAAAAAAGGATAAGTATGAATTCTGTAGAATAAGTAAATTAGCCAATTTTGTTTAAATGAAAGATTGCAGAAATGCATACACCCTAGATTTAATTCAGGAAATGTATAATATTCTAGTACTTAGTATGTCCTCCAGAACTTTAAGTATACTGCTCTGACCCTTCTTTGCACTGAGTGTACATGTTCATGACAAAATACCACTTCTGTCCAGTTTAACTCCTGGAGGATGACCTCCTTAAATGCCCTGGTCTTTAATGGGGAGTGTTGCTCAGCTCGTCTCTACAGAATCCCCCACAGCTGCTCAAGAGCGTTAAGACTGCATGAAATACATGTCCACTGAAGGATTTTCACCTTGGCAGAATGAATATCTTCAATGTCATGTTGGAAAAAAGGCCTAACAATGCAGGGAATGAGGAGAGTGTAGCATCTTCTGTTTCAAGTTCTTGTATTACATCTCACATTGGTGTGTGAATTAATGACAGCGTGGATAAAGCACAACTCCTTTACAACTTCGGCACTCATACTCATATATAAGAGCTTTACTACCACTGAACATCACTGTAGGAACCAGGCACTTCTCACTGTACTCCTTCTCTAGCAACACCAGAACAATTTGGACATGCTGTTAGATCCGAAATGACTGACTTGATCTAATGAGACCAGAGTATGGATTCTTAGAAGCCTATATTTTGTAAATATGGGCCTTGGAAAACACTAAATGAGTTTATTGTGCTTTGGCTACAGTAGGTAGTTCTGGTGTTGATAAACAACCATGTATGTCACTTCTGCAGGCTGCATATTATTCTGTGAGATAAAGTGTCACTCTTTTCATAACATTTGCTGGCTCTGAGACACTTTCTTGTTGTTTCTCCTGCTCTTTTTCTAGCAAAAACTCACATCACTAAATGAAAGCTTAAAGTGAAGACCTAATTATTTCAGGGGCCTTTTCAAAAGTCCATTGTTCATGAATTTCTGTGTTACTTTTGCTATATTTTTACACTTAAAACAATAATTTGGTCGTGTAGTGTGAAAGAAGCAGTGATTCTACGACTTCTAAAATGTATAAAATGTTAGTGGAAAGTTGTGTAATATTTAGACATATTTATATTATTTATACATATTCATAATACATAGTATGTAATGCAAAATATGCGACTGTGGCAAACAAAAAAGACTTTAATGTTTGATAATGGAGAAAAAAAACATCACTGAAAAAAAAAAAAAGTAAATGCATGCAGGGTTTTTGAGGTCAATACTATGAGTGCCCCCTAATAGTCGACTAACTGTGATTGGACCAGAAGAGGCTTGATCGACCAAAATTTTATTAATCGCAGAAAAAAATGAAAATAAAAAATCCACAGGCGAAGTCACACAATCCGTGACAGATCATTAACGGCTGGTTTATGTGGTAATACAGTACTCGGGCAGGATATCCAAACGCTCAACCATCATTAACTGAGCCAAATATGGCTTATCATTTGAAATATGTAAGTATTAGCAACTTTACATGGCAGCTTAATCTAAGGTTAACCTAAGGTTAATCTAAGGTGTGCACTATTGAAGTGTCTGTGTGGAGTGTGAAACTTAACAGTAGCGGGCTCACTGCATGACAGATGGAGGTGCCGGTATGGTCACTTGCTCACTTGCAAAACACTCTTTTGGTCATACAGATAAGATTTAAAAAATTATTTAAAAAATACTTATTGTTATGTAAAATGTATTCTTATTATTCCAAGCATTTGTTATAATATACAGTCCTATTTATTATTTGATTATTTAAATCTCCTGTTAAAAAACAGGAAAATAGATGTGCTATTGTTGTATATTCTTTTCTTTTTCTAATCTGTCAGAACAAAACACAAAAACAACTGACGGAGGTTTAAACAAACAACAGTTCACCCAAAAATGTTAAACAAGAAGTGACAATGAACATAGTAAACTGAAGGCTATGAGTTCAAATTTTGCTCAATTCAAAGTCAGCATCCTAGTAAGGCTGCATATCTAGGCTGCCACATCATCCAGCTCTATTGAAGCCTATGTGAATTTGAAAGATCCCTGAAAGGCGACTTTCACTGTGTCAGTCACTGACCAGTCTTTGAAGTATCTTTTACATCTACTTTGAGCCCTTTCCAACAATGACTGTATGATTTTGAGATCCATCTTTTCATACTGAGAACAACTGAGGGACTCATATGCAAATATTATAGAAAGTTTAAACGCTTAATGATGCTCCAAAAGGAAACACGGTGCATTAAGAGCCAGGGGGTGAAAACTTTTTGAATTTGAAGCTCAGGGTAAAATTTAACTTATTTTGTCTTCTGGGAAACATGTATGTATCTTATGTAGCTTCTGAAGGGCAGTACTAAACAAAAAATATGATATTGAGGCAAAATAAGAATTTACACATCATTCTGTTCAAAAGTTTACACCCCTGGCTCTTAAAGCATCGTTTTTTTCCTTCTGGAGCATCATTGAGTGTTTGAACTTTCTGTAATAGTTGCATATGAGTCCCTCAGTTGTCCTCAGTGTGAAAAAATGGACCTCAAAATCATACAGTCATTACTGGAAAGGGTTCAAATACACAAAAATGCTGAAAAACCAAAGAAATTGTGGAACCTGAAAGTTTTTTTCTGAAGAACAGTGGGCAGTTTAACTGTTCAAGACAAACAAGGGACATATGAACAAATATCACAGCAGTCGATCATTCAAGTAACAACACAGTATTAAGAATCAAGTATATGTAAACTTTTGAGTCATTTTTTTATAAATTCAACTATTATTTTCTCTTGTGGACTATATGTAAATGTCTTTTATGTTAAATATCTTATTTAAGGCAGTCTTAAAAAATAACATGCGTTTTGTGTGATCCCTCTTATTTTGGTAAACTAACATTTTAGGTGTATGTAAACCTCTGGTTTCAACTCTTTGTACGTGCAATGTACAACAAATATACTATAATAATTTGTGCATCAATGAATTCCTTTGTTTCCACTTATTTTGCTTGTTTAATAGAAAACTATATAACATATATAAAACTATATAATTTTGTTTTGAAAACAAAATTTGACAGTATACAAATTTTAGGGCAGTCTGAATATTGCTTTAATTTATGATTTTGCCCATTAGCAGAACACAAAATGTCCTAATTTTTTATTAAGTATGTATTTTGGATATATTGGATATTCTGTCAGTGTCTATATTCTCTGTCTATATGTATATGGTTGCAGTGTCTGGTTCATGCACCTAAGATTTCACACATCACTACACTATAAAAGATGTAAAAGATGCTTCAAAGACTGATCAGATTTCTGAGAAAAGTTAACCCAACCCAGCTAAAGCCCTGCTGCAACAAACAGACCCACACAGTATGAAGCAGTGGGACCGAGGCACGGGAAGCATGTCTGTGAGAGGGGCTATAGGCATGCGGTCTGTGTCCAGACCTCCCACCTCTGCAAGAAGTCCTCTCTATAGCAGCATTCACGAGAACCCGAGGGCGCCCACAGGCCCCAAAGACAGTCCCTCATCTGTTTGACTGTCATTGAGCATTCACCAGCTATTCTTCATCTCATTCTCTACACGCTAACCGCAGCAGAATATTCACTTAGTGCTATAAACAACTGTAACGACTACAGAAATAAGCTACAGCTGATATATTTAGAAACTTCGACCACCAAAAATGTTAAGCATATTAGATTTTTTGAGTTTCTGTTTCAGTGGTTCTTAATCCATTTTTGAATTATTTAACACCTGCCTTTAAGCATATATTCTTTTCATTCCATGATTATGATAGATAACGCTTGGCTTCAGAAATCATAAAAACACTTTCTTACACTGTATTTTAAACGGTCAGTTGTGTTGTGCTCTCATTTAGCATGGCAGCACAGTGTTTGGATGGAAATTAATTAAATGCTGTTTTCTCAAATTTCATCTAATGATATATTAAGCAGTGATCACACTCTGACATTGCTTCAGAATTTTAATCTGGGTCCTGTTTTTTAATCCGTAAGTATAAGTGTAAAACATCAGTGAGAACTTGCTGCTGAGGGTTTTATTAAAGGGGGTGAAATGTTTCTGATATCTTTCTGTAAATATATTTCTATCATGGCAGCTCCTGGAAGATTTTAGCATGGTAAATAGGCAGAACAGATCTGCTAGGCTGCTGCCGTTGGTTATTGCTGATGTTGTATATTATTACTGCTGCTGCAATTACAGAAAGAGGATCTGCCAATACATATCCAGATACGGTGGTGTGAGTATTTAAAGGAGAAGTCCACGTCCAAAACAAAGATTCACATATAATGTACTCACCCCCTTGTCATCCAAGATGTCCATGTCTTTCTTTCTTCAGAAGAAATCATTTCTGCATTTTTCTCCATATAATGGACTGGTATGGTGCCCTGATTTTGAACCTCCAAAATGCAGTTTAAATGCGGCTTCAAACGATCCGAAATGTAAATGACCCCAGCCGAGGAACAAGGGTCTTATCTAGTGAAACGATCGGTTATTTTCATTTAAAAATACAATGTAAATACTTTTTAATCTCAAACGCTCGTCTTGCCTTTCTCTCCCTGAACTCTATGCATTCTGACTCAAGACGGTTAGGGTATGTCAAAAAACTCCAATCGTATTTTCTCCCTCAACTTCAAAAAACATTTTAAAATCATCCTACATCGCTGCAGAAATACCGACCCAGTCTTTGCAATGTGAACATGCAAAAAAGATCAAACACCCTTAACAAAATGGTAAAACAGCGATATAGGACATGAGAGAGAACATGAGTTGGGAGTTTTTTTCCGACATACCATAACTTTAATGAACCGGAACAAAAACAGTCCAGGCAGAGTAAGGCAAGACGAGCGTTTGGCATTAAAAAGTATATAAATTGAATAATTTTTATTAAAATAACTGATCGTTATGCTACATAAGACCGTTCTTCCTCAGCTGGGATCGTTTACAACCGCATTTGGGATCGTTTGAAGCTGCATTTAAACTGCATTTTGGAAGTTCAAAATCGGGGCACCATATCAGTCCATTATATGGAGAAAAATGCTGAAATGTTTTCCTCAAAAAACATAATTTCTTTACAACTGAAGAAAGAAAGACAAGAACACCTTGGATGACAAGGGGGTGAGTAAATTATCTGTACATTGTTGTTCTGGAAGTGGACTTCTCCTTTAAGACATTCTGCTGCTGCACAAGTAGCATAAATAATAACCCATCGCAGATGTATACAGGCGGAGGGTTTCAGAGTAACTCCAAAAGCGTGCTGCGAAATGCTCTAGTGGATAATATCCAGTCATTTAAATGTAAAGCATCAAGCTTATTGGCTGCGTATGCAACATTAACCATTCAGCTTGTGCCAAGTAGTTTAATGCTGTGAACATCATCAGTTTGCGTTTACGACCCATCAGTCTGCGTCATCTAGAGTTTCATGACAGAACTTGGCATTTATGGCTTGATAAATGTGGAAGTAGTTCTGAAACTAGAGGATATACGTTAAATTGAATTTTTCTTTCATCAAGCTGTGGCAGTGTTCTGACAGCTTTTTAGTTGTTCCACCCCCTATGGGCACAATTGAAAAACAATTCTACTCTTTTAGAATGTCCTGTTGACTGTGTATCAAGTTTTGTTGTGGTTGGACTTTGTGTTTGTCAGATATTGGGCAATAAGTCGAAATGGCCAACCCTTAAAAATTCTATTAGCTTATTTAAAAGTTTGATATACTTTTGATGCTACATTTTTATAGCGAAAATACATTTTGAGCTCTATCATACAGACTTGACTTCCTAATATTTGCCCTTGAAAACTGTATCTAGTATATTGCACATCAAATTAATATGGGTACACTAGCAAGCTGTTTTCCATTTTTTCACTGAATTTGTCATCTTCACAAATATTTCAGCACTGCCAAATGTAAATCAGTGTTTAGTACAAACACAACTTTCTGCACTGATTCTGTGCTGGATTTAAATATGGTAAAGCATGTAAACTGATTTTATTCTTATTTTTTGTAAAACTCCTTCCAGTGATCCAGACTACGACTAAAATGACAAAAATATCAATTTGCGAGCGAAGTTTTTGCTGAGGTGGTCAGTGGTGACTACACAAATTTACATGTTATGATTTTAAAATGTGCATGTAATGCTTTTTTTCCTGACTGTTTTGCGATCACATCGTTTGTTATGTTGCTCATCAAAGTTCTAGAGGAAAAAAGTGTTTCAAACAGTCCTCATCTCTGCCGGACTTTAGCGTTGATGGCACAACTGCTGAAAGCAGCTCCATTGTGCAGCATGAAAGAGGTTGAAATGACAGAGACGTGCAAAGTGAAAGCGTGGAAAAGCAGTGCCTATTTCGTGTACAAATTGAACAAACTACAACAGGTAAAGCTGTCAGCTGTGTGGACATTAACAATGCGTGAAACATTGTACTATTATTAGTTCCCAGGACATCTACACAATGGATTAAAATGCTGACAAAAACAAGAAAGATGAGACATAAACACATGACAGTATGACTGAAATGTTAAAGGGTTAAAAATATATATAAATTAAAAAAAACATGTTTATTCTGTGCCACCTAAAAAATTATTTGGTGCCTAATTTTGTTTCTCACAGAAGCCAATAGCTCCTGAATTGTTTTTTTTTTTCTGAAGCCCTGCTTTCTACTGCAATTCTATTGAGGAAAATAATTGCAATGGAATGATAAACTACTAAAACAGCAAGTGGATTAATCCCAATAGTCTGTACCAGAAGAAATACGATTTTAAATTGAAGTTTCTATTTGGACATTGTACAGAATTTGAGCTCAGAACAATGCACTGTTTAGACTAATGAACATCAAATGAAATTAAATATGATTACAGTTGAAATAAGACGTTTAAAGGGAATATGAGGTAAACAGAAAAACTGCTACAAATATCTGGGTTCTATATATGTATGTGGGAAAAACCACCAAACAAATTATATTAAATATTAATATTTGCAATTAAAATGTTCATAAATGTGTAAAAGAAGATGTATATTGTAGGTGCTGTTTTTCCATTTAACTCACAAATGGTTCTGATGTAGTTTCCATGCAATTTGTCAGTTAATGTAATCTCATAAAAAAAAGCATGTTTAATTATCAAAAAAGAAAATAGCTGTTTAAAATAGTTTGTAGTTAGAACCACTGGATTAGTAGACTAGTAGATGATAAAATCATTTCCACACAGAATGAGAGAAAGAGAACAATGACGTTTAGGCAGTGAACAGCGAGGCAGTGACAGACTAGCTTTCTGAACAATATGAGCTTTTGAATATGGACGCAGAGGCCTGTAGTCTCTCTGGAGCCTGTGCCAGCTGGTGTTAGCTCCAGCAACCTTAAACGTGCAGTAGAAATGCCACTGTGTCATCTGCTTACTCACTCAAAAACACACATGCAGAGAAAAACATAGCTATTATTGTTACTGTATTCCATGGTTGTTTTTACCACAAAAACCTTAAAACAAATTGTAAATGTTTTTTAAGCAGAGTGATGATAAACATTCGTATTACACCACTCAAAGCAATCTACCATACTGTATGTTACTGATGATGATATCATGATGTAGAATATCTTTTTAGTACTGCTGTCCACACCTATACACTTCCCACTTTTCACAATGGCGACAATTGGTAGTAGGGAAATAATAGACTTCTGCATGTGTGTTTCTGCATGTGAATTTCTGTTTGCCCCAAAAGTAATAAATACATCTTGTATATCTAGTTTCCTTGCTATTTACTGTCTGAAACAAAACTAGATTACGAGACTAGAGTATATCTTTGATTTGCTACATCGAGAAATCCAGGGAGTAGTGCTTCTTACATCAATTCACTACACTGTAAACACTATTTGATTTCAGGATGGACTGATAACCTGAGAGTCCTTTACTCTGGGAAGTTGCGTAAAACCATCCAGTCAGATCAGAGCACAGAAAGTGCTTGCGGCTTTGTGTGCAATATGCAGGAATGCCTCTTTCTAGGCCCCCTTGACAGTTTATTGCTGGGTTGAGGTTAGGAATCCATCCGAGACGATTTCCAATGACAGGATTGAGGTTTTATCAGTTCAAAGTACAGAAAAATAGTGGCAGCCTAAAAGTTACACAATTGGACAGTTAACACACAGGCTGCAATGCACCTGAGTTTATTAGAGTGACCTTTCTAGATCGATCTGCTAAAATCTCAAGAAGGTGGGCAATGATGGGTAAACTGGTAATCCCAGAATAGTAGATATACAGGCAAAAATTATGCAAATAAATAAATAACAAAAAATGTTCTTACCAAATACCTCATCTTGTGACTCCGGTGAGTCTGTTGGGCTGTGTTCAGGTACTGTTGAGGATCCCTTCAAAAATACAAATACAAAGTTTTACATTTACAACCAAATAATGTTTAAATAAAACATAAATTGTAATTGCATTTCAAGAAATAATCAGTGTTCCATTTTTAAAAACAGTGTTGTATTACCAAAACCTAAATATTAAAGCACTGTAGTTCTGTTTTGTTCAGTAGCTTTCTGAAATCCAGAATAAATTGAATAAATAAATAAACAAAAACAGTAGTTATTACTCTTAGTGTACCACTCAACATGTGTTTAACTACTAGTACCTGTCATAAATCTACAAATAAGACATCTGTTAACATTAGGATATTTTTGTAATCCCGGTACACAGTGGGTCTCTTGTCTGGGTTGTCCTTTATCATGCTTATATATATAGGACATATAAGGATACATATAACTACACTGCACTACACTTCCAAATGTTAAACGGCATGTGAACACTTGTTTTCAAAACACGTTGCAAAATGCACAATAAAGACTTTCAAAATGCACCGTAAACCCACTTTACTTCTCCTTAATGCTTGACGTAACATTGAACTTCTGATCACGTTACTGTCATAAAATCTCTGCTTTTTCTTTTTTAAATGTAAAACCAGGAGAAAACACTGAACACTCTACATATTTATTTTATGTTTTACCGCATAATTAGCACTGCACACAACAAATTAAAAAATTAAACTAAGCTAAAAAATTAAAGCTAAATTAAATGAAACTTGATTGCGCAATATAAATGTGGCATGAGAAACAAACAAACAACTGCATGGGAAGTGAGTGAAAAAGTAACCAATGACAATTAAACCAAATAAATCCAGCTGTGTAGCCCATTTGTAATATAACTGGCCTCCAGTATGACTAAATATCTGTATTATCCAGCAATGACTGGTGCCCCCTAGGGTAGATGGTGAGTACTCTTCATAAAGGGAGTGGTGCTACTGATGGCTGTACAGTATGCCCAGTGCTTTAAGAATTGGGGGCTATAGAAGTTTTAAACTTTTTTTTTTGCCTACTTAAAAATAAATTTTGTCCTAGTGCCTGTGTGTTCAAGAGAACTAAATCATCCCTTCTGGTAAAACCGGCATGAAACAGAAAGGGAAGTTGTAGCCAATGGAGAAACCACTGTTGCTCTTTAATCAAATGTAATAATAGTAATAAAAAATATATTAAAAAACACGTTTGGCAAATTTTTATTTTGCTAGCAATCTGTGGCAGACGCCTTAAGCCTGGGGGTGATAGCATTTTGACATGTAAAAGTAGCCAAGTATTTTGATGACAGGCTTTGGCTCCAGCATTTCAGAATCGGCGGAGCAACTTGTTTTCTTTTCTTCTCTAAGCAAATTAGATAGTTACATGACTTTTTGACGCAAAGTCATACTTTTTCTAGCTTCCACTGTAGTTTAAGCAGGTCTTCTTACCAAATGAAAAATGTATCCACTTCAAGTGCATGTGTATACACACATATGCACATTTTGGAAATGTAATTCTATTTTTAAAGTTTCCATATCTATTCACCTCTTGGAGTATCAGTATCAAAATTTCCAGTTCGTGGCGTGTGCGGCAGAGCAGGGGATCCAGAGCAAAAACGAAACTGTCACGAATGTTTTCCTGAGTTTGATTACGCACAGGCCAGTACACAGAAGCTACAACGATCTACCACGCCATATTTAAGAGCGCCAAAACGGTGTTTATTGCTTGAATTTCCTAATGAAATGGACAGAATTTGAAATCTGAGACTTTGTTTCATATCAAAAGTAACACAAAGCCTAGCCTATTGCTATTTATTGAAAGGAAGATACACTTCATTCATCAACTGCAAACAGCATAGACCAAAAGATCGATTGTGATTTAAGAATCAATATTGGTTCATTAAAATGAGAATCTATTAAAAATCGCTTTTTTTTTTGTTTGTTTGTTTACCCAGCCCTAGCATATTTTGTTGTTTTTAAACACTGCACTGTCATCCTGTAACGTTGGGTTCATGATTAAACATGAACATGTCAATAAAAATAAAAGCAATTGAATGTGTTATTCTAATTAAAATATAAAAATTAAAATGACGGGTAATAATAGATTATGACAGAATTTTCAAAATGACAGACAAGTTAAAGTCTAGCGCAACCTCTAGTATATAAACATTGTGACTGAAATAACAGTGTGGCCGAGAAAATGTTCAAATTCTTCTGAGATCTTATCACAAGACCTTTTATTATTAGTGTGAAATAATACTTAAATTGTGGTATTGTTACGCATTTTAAACTGAAAAAAGGGTACCCCCATAAAGCACAACTTAATTTGAACACTGGGTATCTAACTACCGTCATAGGTGGTTTGAATAAACAAATCATAAAAATGTTTCAGATGCCATTTATGCCTGTATTTAGCACTGCTCACTTGGGATTGATCACCCAAGACATGCTAATACCAATTTCTGCATCATGATGAAATATGTGATATACAGATGGGGGCAAGCAGCAGTTCTGGAACACAGCATGACTTAAAATGTAAATGCAACATTTCTGTAAACATCATTCTCCATCCTGGACAAGGTGTGATTATCTCACTATAACAGGACATTAACTACCATGTAGTTGGTAATTTCAAGTAATTTCGGTAATCTATGATTATCAACAAGGCGGCGGCATGCATTTTCTGTTTAAGTGGAATCTAACATAACACTCACTGTGGGACGGTAGCCCACACATACTGTAGCACCTTTCAGACTATGCAATAATATGGCTTGGCTTGAGTTTATGGTTTGTAGATCCTAATTGCTTCATTTTTAAAGGTGCTGATCTCTTGCCTTTATGGATATTCCTCCAAACAGTATGTAATTAATGGTGTAAATGTTTATCCTTTGATTAGCTGTATTTTAATTACACGTATTTATGTTAGTTTTATTTCGCAGACACTTTTATGCAAAGCAACAAAAGAGCAACAACATAAGTGTTGTGACAAGTCCCGTTAATCTAATGCAGTACACGTAGCAAGGTTTTGTTTTTGTTTTTTATAAACGTGTAAGACCAGGCTTTGCATCCAGGATGGTGAATGCCTTGATTTTGTCAATCTGTCTGCAATTATTAATTCTATCATGAAGAAATGACAATCGCAAATGGTGTACTTACTTTTCCCCAGGTTGTAGGTAAATTACTGTAACATAATGCAAGGCACCCAATTTAATCTGAGCAACTCTATGACTCAAAAGATTTTAATAATAACAAAACAAAACAAAACAAAAAAACTACTAAAAACTACAACTGTAATTATATCACTAATTTGGCCTATTTTAAAATGTTAGATGATACATAAATTGATTAATAAACTAATAAATACATATAAACATACAGACAGACAGATAAACATACCTTTGAATCAGTAGGTGGCTCACGTTTTCCAAGATGCTGCCCCATGCTCCTGTGACAAAGTAGAAAAAAAGGATTATTAAGAAGTAGAAAGGCAAACAATTACTTGATATAATCAATCTGATGTTTGGTATTTGAGAACAGTGTGTGCTACAAAAAAATATATATACACTAAAAAATGTAACATATTAATTCAGATTAATTAAAAGAAAATTGATTAATTAAATACACACTTTGTTTAACTTTTAAAAGCTAGGCATTAGGTTCAGGTTTAGCTGGCTATAATGTCACCCCACAGTGCAAAGCTCTTCATCTGGTTCACTTTTCTCTGTCCTATAGCTACTACTAAGTCAGGAGCTGTTTCAAAGCAAAGTGATCCTGGGTATCTCTGTATTTTCTGTCACATTCTTGTTTGGCAAGAAACACTGATCCCTTAAACCTACTACACAGCACTCAGATTATAGCTTCCAATTCTGATATATCTTCCACTTCATAGTTGAAAACAACAGCGCCCACTGTGAAATCCAATCTCTTTTAGGCCCTGTTTTAATTGGTATTAAGATGCATTTTGATCGATCTGATCACAAGTGGACAATGGAGACACATAGCGGTTTACACCTGGCATTTTAATCCATCTCTTTTGTCCACGACTACTTCTGACCACATTACCCATTTACATTACTCCTAAAAAAAAATGTTGTAAGAAAGTCATAATGGTTTGGAATGACATGAGGGTGTGTAAATTATGACAGTTTAATTTTTGGGTGTCCCTTTAATTGCCCCCTTCACTGCCCCTGCACCTAGCATGAATATTCACTGCAAATGGACCCAAAAATATTTTCCTCATTCAGTGATCAAGCAATATATAATAAAACATAACAAACTAAAAAATATAATAATAATTAATTAATAATAATAATATTTTAAAAATCTGATATTTTATAAATCTGGCTAAGAAGCCTTACAGGAGTGCTGATATACCAGTACCAGAATTGGGACTGTTCACCATTTGTAATGTGTCACTCTGCGTGTCTCTGCATGTTCTAGACAAACAGCACTTCTCCCATCGAGTGCAAATGGCAGAGGAAAAAACCTACTATAATTTTCAACTACTGTACTACTGTTGTAATGTCACAGAATGTAGTTTTAAAAGTTTTAAAATGTATCAAATATATCTATAACCTTAAAACTTTCAACTTAAAGATTAAAAAAAACATTTTCACCTCAGCCAACATCAAACTTTACTCTTTTTTTTTAAATATTTTTATTATTATTTTCTTAATGCCTGCTATATGTATGCCCATGAGAAGGCTCCTCACCCACTAGAATGACTAAAGAATAAGAGGGGATGAAGACCAGTCTGTGTCTATTGAATTTCTTTTCTCACTGAATCTACAGATCTATGCTCAAGAGGCAGTCGTTCTCTCATCCCGTTGCCATTTTTACAAGGTGTGTGTGAAACTGACTTTACACAAGCAAGAATTTATCAAAAACAGTTGGCAGGTGAGACCCTCCCCCAACCACCATCCAGAAGTTTAAAATCAGCAAGTAGTTACATATCTTGGCACAGGATGCAAAGCTACAGAATTTTTCTTTACCTTGATTTTCCTGAAATCTGTAGTTACAGCTTGTTTGGTCTGCAAAAATGATACATTTTTACCGAAGACACAGAAGTACAAACGATCAATCCATCTAAAGTCCATGAAGGTTTCTTGACCATTTTTATTTTTTCTCATTTAAGTGATCACCTTAAGGTATTGGCATTGCAAAGTCACCCGTTTTTTTGTTTATTTTAACTTGCTTTAACCACAGTAGCCATCTTTGTGTCACTGCATACAAAAACGATTGGGTTATAGAGTTTTTTATAGAGCTAGGATGATCCTAGCTCCATGAAACAAAAACTGATCTCTAATGCATGCTGCAAAGTACATAAACATTTTGCACATTGTTGTTCCTTGAAGGACTAGTTCGCTTCCAGAACAAAAATTTACAGATAATGTACTCACCCCCTTGTCATCTAAGATGTTCATGTCTTTCTTATCAGTCATAAAAAAATTATGTTTTTTGAGGAAAACATTTCAGGATTTTTCTCCATATAATGGACTTATATGGTGCCCCCAAATTTGAACTTCCAAAATGCAGTTTAAATGCAGCTTTAAAAGGCTCTAAACGATCCCAGCCGAGTATTAAGGGTCTTTTCTAGCGAAACGATCTGTAATTTTTTATTTTTTTTTAAAACACTAATCCTTTAAACTTCAAGTCCAAATGTAAGTTCCACTCTCAGGGTGAACTTATAAAGGGAAGGATTCGACTCTCAGCCATAAAATTTTTGGGAAGTATCCAGTATAGTGTAGTGTACACGCACAACATTTCAGTGTTTAATGTTTTATTTGTATTTGTTTATTTATTTTTCATTTCTTTTTTATGGGAGTAAGAATGTGTGAGAGAGTACAACTTTTTTACAGTTTCCCTCACTTTGGTGTTGATTATCTCTGGTGGGGAACCAGAAATGAACCTGAAATTTTCAGTACAACTGATATTGCTCATATATATGTACTAAAAATATCTCTAGCAGTATGCTAGTGCACGTGTATGCAAGTCCTACTTGGTAGTAAGCCAATGCTAGACCAAAAGACAAAACAAACACATTGCATGCAAAATTGGGCAAAAAAATTGTGCTGAATATTTGTGTTGGTGTGAAACTGAACAGTCCTTACTGTGTTAACTTAACCAACAGCCCGGTTGAATGGAAAGAAGCTAACATCAGTTCAGGTAAGTTATACAGAATTACTCACTGTTTACGCTGTTAATGTTCATTATTAATGGCACATGTCTAACAGGTTTTAGGACAAATATAACATTAAAACCAAAAAGTATAGTTCTGTTAACCAAGCGATAATACACAGGATATTACAGTGGTCATTTATTTACTTGAGGCTGTTTCAATTCTGAGGAATTAGAAGGTTTTTTAATTTGTATTTAGTCGGAAGGGTGTGGCGGACCTCCGTCAGAAGAGGGCGAGATTTCACAAAAACCCTCTGCAGGTGAGACACCCCCAATCATAATAGAGATGTTTTGAATCAGCTAGTGGGACGCCGCCTTTAGTTTCCCAACACATCTTATTCCCTTCGACGTAAATACGATCGTATGTCGCCCACATTAGTTTCCATCTGAACAAACGCGGAAATTGATAGTTCACGGCCGTGTTTTTACCTGAAAGACTGTCTACAGCGATTATACATGATTATAATGAAGCTTTAAAGCATGAAAAGCTCGAAGCTTTTACATCTTTGAAGTTGTGTAACTAACATAATGTTAACACCTCGAGCACACTCCATGAAAAAGTATGTCTTCCTGTTTGTGTAATGTGTAACGTGTTCTACTGTTAACACAAAATGATAATTACTAAAAAAATTTCAAATTTAAAACATAATAGTATTGCAAGCGCGGGACGGTTATCTCCTCACATCTGCTTGACGCGCTTCAGTTTAGTGTAGTGTATGCAAATGAAAATGTGACATCACCAAGATATTTTGCTACAAATCGGGGCCTCTAGTTACACGAAAAAAACAAATATTCATTGTTAACAGGATCGTGATGCTGAACTGTACGGAAAACCGTGCGATCTGTTTTAATGAGTGAGTAACAGTGACAGAAAAGGCAGTGGCTAACATGCATTGAACGCGTTCATCACATCTGGCACAGAAGTTGTAAAGGTGGCCGCAACATGCAATCGAATCGCGACAGGTTACATAATAAATAAGCACAGTCATGACAGAAATAGAACCACTGACTACAACATCTACTCAGCTAAGAAACACTGAGCAGAAATAGCATATTTCAAGCAAAAGCGACGGAACCATTTAAGATGTCGTGATTTGACGAACAGACACACAAACACACACACACGCACATAGACGTACTTGTTTCCCAAACGCGTCCACGCTATGTGTAGATTACAGGTTTCGGCTGCTCGCCTCAGCAGTACATCAAAAAATCCACATCTGCGCAAAATATAATTTTGTAGGCTTTGTTTTTCTGTTTCAGCTGCATGTGGTTTGGATGGATGATCTACTACTGTACTTCCTGCTTTTAGGTAGTGCTGTGTTATTCAGTGGGGTGGGGCTATGAAAACACCACACGTTTGCTAACGCATGTTTATCTAAATACTACTTTTACTGCATTCATCCAGCTAATTATAATTATAGATATTGCAACCTAACAGACAATGTTAAACAATTTACTATATAATATATATATATATTGCAAATTATGAAGTAAGTACCCTTTATTTAATTTTTATGAAAAATAAATTAAATAAAGGGTACTTACTTTATTTATTTTAATAAATGAGAACTGCATAGGCTACCAAGTCAATATTACTGTAATGTACAGTGTTTGTTTTCAGCAAAATTTCTGGCAGTTTGGAGAACATATGTATATTTTTTACAACATGACCAACAAAAGCATGGTTCCCTCTCGAGGGAACTCGAACTGCGTCGGTAACTACACTTTGGGGAACCCCCTCAGTGTAGCGCGTCTGAAGCAAGAATGAAACTATTCCAATCCTGATTGGCGTTGCGTCATGACGTACCATGTGACTGCATACTCGGAAGCTACAAAGGGACGCCGGCACACAACAGAGTCAGCTTTTTTGCTCTTCAGCAAGCGCTCTAGGAAAAAAAAAAAAAGTAAAGAGTGTCTAGTGAGTCTTGTTTAGCGTTGTTGTCTAAGCATGGCGAGTGGTCAGTTCAAGCAGTGCGTGCATCCCTGCCCGAGGTTTCTTACGGGTGGGGACACACATCACCTGTGTCTTTATTGTTTGGGAGCGCAGCACGCCCGGGCAGCTCTCGAGGGGGCTGCCTGCGTGCACTGTGAGGCACTGCCGATCAGAGTGCTGCGCTCCCGCCTGGCCGTGTTTGATGAGGCCGGCCAGGCTCGCTCGCCTCGCGGTTTGGGTCCCGCGTCCGCCGAGGCGGCGCGGCGGCTTAGATCGTGGGGCTCGCAGATGGATCTGTCGGGAGGGCTCGAGACTGCCGCGGCACATTCTCAGCCCTCGTCTGATAGTTCCGATATTCTCACTCCCCGCGCGGAAGCCCGTGCTCAGCATCGACGCGGGTGAAATCGACGCGGGCATCTAGAAGAAAGGCCCTGTCCTTATCCTTCATCCCCGATAGGTTTAGCCACAGATGTCTCTCCGTGGCCACCATAGCCGCCATGGAGCGGCTGACAGCACGGGCCGTCTCCTTGGTGACACGGAGAGACAAATCTGCGGCTCTACGCAGCTCTGCTAAGTCTTCCGGAGTTGCACCAGCATGCACCAGCACCAGCATGCACCAGCGCGGCCAGCCGCCATATAAGCCCTGCCCACCAAAGAAGATGTAGTACGGCAAGGTTTGGTGGGCAGCACCGGGGCCTTAAGGGACGACGCAGTGTCAGGAGAGAGGTAGCTGGCCAAAGCCTCCTCCACCCGAGGCATTGTCCCATACATACAGAGCTTGGGGTTGAGACTCAACACAAAAAAGAGCGTGTTGTCGCCCGCCCAGACAACCACGTTTCTAAGGGTGGTGTGGGACTCGACAGCGATGCGGGCACAATTGTCTCCTGCTCGTATCGAGTCCATCCTGGCGACGGTTTCCAGGATAAGGCTAGGCCACGCTATCACTGTGAAGCAGTTCCAAAGACTGCTGGGGCTCATGGCAGCTGCGTCCAACGTAATACCTTTTGGCCTGCTGTACATGAGACCCCTAAAGTGGTGGTTGAAGACCAAGGGGTTTTCCTCGAGAGGGAATCCGTTCCGTATGATCAGAGTCACGCACAGATGCCTTCGTGCTCTGTCCATATGGAAAAAACCTTGGTTTCTGTCCCAAGGACCTGTATTGGGAGCGTTATGTCGCCGAAAAGTCGTTTCGACAGACTCATCCCTTACGGGCTGGGGTGCGGTCATGGGCGGCCGCTTTGCAAGAGGTCGTGGCATGCCCAGCATTCCTCATGGCACATAAATTGCCTGGAAATGCTAGCAGTCCACAAGGCTCTGAGGAGCTTTCTCCCGGATCTCAGCGGTCACCATGTCCTAATACGAGCAGACAATATGTCGGTGGTCTCATACTTGAACCGTCAGGAGGGTCTGAGGTCACGCCCTCTGTGCAGACTGGCGCATCAGATCCTCCTGTGGTCCAAGGGGAAACTATCACCTCTCAGAGCGGTTTATATCCCCGGGGACGAGAACCGGGGAGCAGATATCCTGTCGAGGCAGGGGTTGAGGCCCGGGGAATGGAGACTTCACCCCGAGGTAGTGAAGTCGATATGCGAGAGATTCAGCCCAGTGGAAGTGGATCTGTTTGCGTTGGACACCATGGTGCAGTCGTGGCCGAGGCTACGCCTGTACGCCTTTCCCCCGATCGCTCTGCTCCCGGGAGTTCTGGAGAGGGTCCGGAGAGATGGGGTCAGTCTATTACTGGTGGCCTCGTTCTGGCTGGCCCGGGTATGGTTCTCGGATATCATGGCAGATCTGGCAGGCCAGCCATGGCAGATCCCTCTGAGGAGGGACCTGCTGTCTCAGGCGGGGGGCACAATATTTCACCCTCGGCCAGAGCTGTGGAAACTGTGGGTCTGGCCCCTGAGGGGGCTCAGTACCTAGAGGCTGGCTTGTCGGCTGCGGTGGTTGAGACCATGCTCAGTTCCAGGGCTCCCTCCACAAGGAGATTGTACGGCCTGAAGTGGAAGGTGTTTTCCACGTGGTGTGGGGAGCATGGGTTGGACCCAGTTAACTGCCCGGTGGCTTCAGTGCTGGAGTTCCTCCAAGATCGCTTCTCTGCTGGTCTTACCCCGTCTACACTAAAGGTGTATGTGGCTGCCATTGCGGCTTTCCACGCTCCTTTAGATGTTGGGCCCCTGGGGAGGCACCAGCTGGTCGTGCGTTTCCTCCGTGGTGCATGGAGGATGAGGCCTGCGACTCGTTCCAGAATCCCAACTTGGGATCTGGCTGTGGTCCTGGAGGGGCTGTCTCTTGCTCCCTTCGAACCTCTCGAGTCGGCCACAGCGAAGAACCTGACCTTTAAGATGGTCTTTCTCCTAGCAATTACTTCGCTCAAGAGAGTGGGGGATTTCCAAGCCTTGGCTATCTCGCCGACCTGCCTGGAGTTTGCCCCTGGAGGAGTTAGGGCCATTTTATATCCTAGGCCTGGCTATGTGCCCAAGGTGCCATCTAATGTGGCACGGCCGGTGGTTCTTCAGGCCTTCCATCCTCCGCCTCATGTGTCGGCGGAAGAAGAGAGGCTTCATCTGCTCTGCCCTGTCAGAGCATTGAACATCTTTATTCAGAAGTCCTCTCAGTGGAGGAGGTCAGAACAGTTGTTGGTGTGCTTTGGATCACCCAAGAAGGGACTTCCTGCTTCCAAGCAGACGATTAGTAATTGGATTATTCAGGCTATTGCCTTGGCCTATCAGGTGCGCGGTTTGCCTTCACCTGTGGCATTGAGGGCCCACTCTACTAGAGGCATGGCGTCCACTAGGGCCCTCCTGTCTGGAGTCCCGTTGCAGGAGATCTGCGATGCGGCTGGGTGGTCCACCCCGCATACCTTCTTCAGGTTTTACAGCCTGCACCACCCCTCCACGCCAGGTGCACGAGTGCTCTCGTCCTAAGTTGTGCCTGGTTCAGCTTCACACTAGGACGGGCGTGTTTCGGTGTGGCATAGTGGGTATCCGTTCCCCAAAGTGTCGTTACCGACGCAGTTCGAGTTCCCTCGAGAGGGAACGTCTCGGGTTACGACTGTAACCCTTGTTCCCTGAGAAAGGGAACGAGACACTGCGTCTCTTTGCCACACCTCTCCATGCCCGGGAGCGGCTTGCTTCATCGTCCCTTTGTAGCTTCTGAGTATGCCGTCACATGGTACGTCATGGCGCAACGCCAATCAGGATTGGAATAGTTTCATTCTTGCTTCAGACGCGCTACGCTGAGGGGGTTCCCCAAAGTGTCGTTACCGTTGCAGTGTCTCGTTCCCTTTCTCAGAGAACAAGGCTTACAGTCGTAACCCAAGACGTTTTCTGTAATTTAGTTATTCTCAGTAGAGTCAATGGGAAGTCTGCTGAAACAGGCTCTAAACTTTTAAGACCAGAAAGCAATGCCCAGAACTCATAGCGTAAACATAACATATTGTACTTGTAACTTCAGAATACAGGCTGTTCAAAATTTGCTGTGTAAAAAAAAAAAAAAAAAACTAAATAAGGAACACTTCACACCTCTAAATATGTAAGATCCCTACTTTACAGATAAAGAAGCCAGTCCTGTGTTGGTCTACTGTAGAATGTTCATGTGCATCAGCTCATTTAACCTGATTTGATTTGAGTTAAAGTAGCGTATTTGATTGCACCATTGTTGTTAGATTTCATTTCTCAATATATTGGAATGTAATCTTGACTAACAGTCTCTTGACCCCATTTAAGTAGCTAGGAGCTGTACTTGCATGCCTGAAAACAGCTGCCCATAGAAAGAATTTCCAAGGAAATTCCGTAGAATGGGGATTCTGATTAATAACCATATTGAAAAATCCACCTGATTTGTCAGTGAAACTGTTAGCCATTCAGGAATGTGCATATGAGTATGGTTAGGGTTAGGTGTAGGGGTGGTGTAAGAGATAGGAGCCACCCAAGTCCATCCTTACAGTATGTAGGGGTGGTCTTTGGAGACCATTTCATATACCAATTGCACTCAAAGGGGCTTTTTTTAATAATGCACTTAACCCCGGATAATTGTCGTTCCAAACCTTGTTTTTAACCCTGAGTATAGAAACGTTTCACACTTGTAATTTAGTAGCGGGTTTAGCGCCAAATTTTGCCTGGGGTTATGAAACCCTGCTTCACATTGTGATGTCAGACTTGTACAGTGTGAAACGATGTAATGTTAGAATGTAATGGCTAGATGCTTAGTGACAGATGATGGGGAGTAAAGAAGAGACTGTTTCATGCTTACCCTTATAATCCAAAAAGTCCATTTAGAAAAAACTTGGTAGTAGTCAGCAATATATAATTTGAGGATGCAATGCTAGAGCCTTTATGTAAACAGGTTGTAAACAGTTTGACTCCACAAATATGCAAGTAAGAATATTAACACAGTATCCAGGAATGTACAGCATGAAATGTTATCTTATGTATACACAGGATTAATTGTTAAACCCAGGTAAATTAAATTGTGAGCAGTGTGAAACATAAAGCAAGATAACTCTGCATTCCATTTTTCCAGGTTTTAAAATGACACACTATTTCAGGTGTGAAAGGTGTGAGTTCTACTGAATCCTCTGTTGTCCATGTTACTTAGGTAGTTTTCATTACAATAAGGGGCCAAACAGTATACAGTTTGGATGTGTCCTTTATCTGAGGCTACGTCTACATTAATCCGGATACATTTGAAATAGTGCTTTTGTTTCAAAACATTTTTTCAAAGCATTTTCAAGCATTTTCCAGAAGTTTCTTGACCACACTGAAACAAAATACTAAAAGCACTTTGCTGCAAATGTGTAAAATGTAATAAAAGCTCACTGAGATGTTACAGAGAAAAAAGACATGATGAAGTTCTCAAACTATTCTTCTGGCACAGTTATTTTATTAGCAAAATATCCCCCCACCCACTGGTGTGTCCTGGGGATGGTTGCATAAAAGGTTAAGACTAGTCTTAAAAGTTAGTCAGCTATTTTTTTTTCTTTAAGACTGGTCAAAATTCATTTACATAAAAATGTAGATTTGTCTAAGTTGAAACCAAAAAATGAGACTGATTACCCTTTGTCCTCAACCTGCTAGTTGGTCAGACTAGTTCTTAAGATATTGTCTAAACATAGAGGCTAAGTTTATGCAACAAAGTCACCACATTAAGACAGTGTCTTAAGAACTAGTTTGACTAACTAGCAATAAACCTAGTGGTTATATGTCTTACTTCTTAGATTCAGATTAGATCAGTCTATGTTTTTATTTAACTGGCTTTAAAAAGTTATGACCAGCCTTGCAGAAAAAAAAATATTTTAAACTGTTTATGCAACCGGCCACAGGTCAGTTGACACAGTAGCATTTATCTTCACACATAGCAGGCAGATGCTGGTAGAAACATCAGTATTTATTGTTACAGTGTGTTTGTGTGTGTGTTCACTTACAATAACTGTCACATGACTGAACATGTATTTTTGTTTTTAAAAAAACATAACACTCAAACTTATTCAGATTTATATACTTTCAAATTTTATACATCTTCAAAAAGCTGTTTTGCAAGACAAAAGCAAAACTCAGTCTCTCAGTGTGGAGAGAAGGTGAAAATGTGCAGGAAAAAGATGCATTTTCAAACATTTTCAAATAAGCTGAATTAAGTGTTTAATTAGCAAGAGTTCAGAAATGTGTTAATGTGATTCCTGAGTGCCTTTTATTCTGTAACTTCTGTTACTTAAGTTTATTTAATCAGCTTATTAAATCATGTAACAATAATAAGAAACAAAACATTGATTATTTTTTAAATTATTAGTTATCAGTAGTACTATTAGCATTCTTTCTCTGGTTCTGAGCGTGCTGTGTGTGCACTAAGTTTTGTTCAGAATACATGATTCATATAAACAGAACTTTCAATGTATGAAATAGGATTGGAGTCATTCTGACAAAAATTAAACATACCTATTGACTGCAATGTTTGGCTTAATCTTTATGTGAATCAGTCTTTGAATCACAACCACATTCAGAAATGACAGATCAGATTCAGACCTTTGTCTCATTCCATTTAGTGCAGGTCACCAGAAAAAAAAAAACCCTAGGCTATTCAATCTATTGTATCAAGGGCATTTTGTGTTTGTTTAAATTAAAATATTTACGTTATTAGATTAATTCAACAGAAAGATGCATGCAGTAGTCCCAATTAGCATTTTTAATGTATTTAGGGTTGTCTCATTTCAATGAGATGGTCATTTGAAAAATAGATCATAACTCAAAAAAAGGGTATGAGCACACTTAGTCTATAGCAGGGGTGGGGAGTGTTGATCCTGGAGGGCCGTTGTCCATTGCAGAATTTAGCTCCAACCAGTGGTTCCGTTAGACTTTAACATTGTCCATCATGACAGACAGAACTATAATAACACATTTAATTGCTTTTATTTTTGGAAAACAGATTATGATAACAAGACAAGGCAGTACCAAGAAGGCAAGACCTAAAGGACTGGATAAACTCTAGTACAGTTGGAGTCACAAAACACTCTGGAACAACAATGTAAAATCTGGCAAGATGAGGACCAGACTAGGTTAATCAAAGGGGTGTGGTGAGGAAAAAGAAGAGCACATGGCCAACACAAACAAAGACAAAGCCATGTGCTCAAGCACAAGACAAAAATAGAGACATGAAACAAAGACAATAAGTAGAGGGCTGCCAGAGCAGGATACTGACGCAAAGAATGCTGCCCTGGATTTGCTGTGATGTAAGGCTTGTGCATGTAAAACTTATGAAAGCATAGCCTATTCTTGAGCCTGGTATCCACAGGTATGGAGTAAGAATAGTCTCAATGTAAATATATTCACAAAATATGAATCACAAATTAATGTACATTGACAAAATTCAACAATTTGCATAAAATACAGCTTGCAAGTGTGTAACCAAATTCAGAAAATGTGATAACAAAAAGTTGTGTTTACTTAAATTTGTGTTTCCCCTCACAAATCCAGTCTGATGTGAGTTTATTAATTTGCCAATTATAACAAGCCAAATTGAACTCTGTGACTTCAGGACTTTGCTTTGCCTCTCTTCTGTGCAATCAGAATAAAGGTTTACTGCTATGCCATGTGTGCTTGAGCACACAGGGAATTATTTTTTGATAATAAGGCTTGTTATGGGTAATGTGCCTTTAGTATAGAGAGGAGGAAGCTGATGCATCACTGGGCTCCATATGTCAACTCAAACATTGCTATCCTTACTTTTTGTTGGCCCATTGGGGCCAATGTACAGTACAATGTACAGTATATAAATTTGAAGGAAATTTCTATATTTTTACATGTTTTTTTTTTTTTTACGATTTATTTTTGGCATTTTCAGCCTTTATTATAAAAGGACAGATTAGAATGGACAGGAAGTGAAGTGGGAGAGAGATAGGGGCGGGATCAGGAAAGATGCTCAAGTCGGGATTCGTACACGGATTTGCGTTGGCGTTTTAAGGCCGGGACACACCAAGCAAACTTCAAAGAACTAGTAGGCAGTGTCTGGACCAAAAAGCTGCACTTGAACACACCGCCTCAGACTACAGCCGACTGCAAACTAACATGTGTGTTCTGCGTCTAAAGATTTAGCTGTCTATATCAGAAGCTTTTAATAGTATGTATTCATTATTCAAAAGGAGTAACCGAAACAAGGATATACGAGATAAACGCAGATGTACGAAACATGAACAAAGCAGCACTTGCTTATCATTTTGAATATCAGTTATGTTGATAACTTTCCTCATTTTAAGCAGTTCATGTTGTTATGAGAATAATCGCATATTGATATTATTGGGTAGGATCAGGTAGCATTAGAACAGTCTGTGGTGCGTTACTGCTCTGAAGCGGCCACTCAGTCAGTGCTTGTGTTTATACCCGCCGCGCTGCGGCTCATTGAAGCGGCTCTCCGTGCTGCATTGCTAAAGTTAGACTAATCCCCCATTCATACCTACCCACCCCCCAACAATTAGAATTTCTGTAGGTGGGATTTAATTTAATGATATTCTAATGGACCGCATTGTGACATCATCAAAACAAACGCTTGTAGTCCAAAGGAGCCGTTCGTTGTAGTTCTTGAAAACAGATTTTTTAAAAACTAAAGATCTCCCTTTGGACTGGACTTTGAGATTTGTAACTTTGTAGATCTTTTTTATGCCCAAAGATACACACCACACACTGACTTAAATTCAAAAAGTAAAAAAGCATAATAGGACTCTTTTAATTTGTTTCTTACGTATAGTAAAGGGGGATGCACTCAACTGGAGTGCAAGCTCTATAAACAGAATTTCATATGAAGACCATTTCTGGTTAGTCCAGATTGATAAAAGGAAATGTGGGCACTGTCGGGATAATAAACTTGGCAGGATAGCTCCAAAAACTCAGGGGTATGGTCTTTGAGGGACTGATCACCCTGGGTGAGAAGGAGGATTTAAACCGGTATTAGATCCATAAAAACGGTTTTGTCGTGTAAAACATTTAGCTGGAATTAGGAGTTGAGGCACGGATCTAATCGCATTCACTAAAAATTGAACCGTAACATTAAAGTTAAGAGTTATTATTATATGGTGCTGTCTATGGACCTAAAATATTATTAACAATCACACCTGTCTCTAATTTGTTCACCACCATAACTATTTAAGCTTCTCTTTGTTCAGTGCTCAGTCATCCAGTATTGTTTGTGTTTAGCTCGCTAGTAATGCTTGTGTGTGAATTCTGTCTTGCACTTTTAAATTTCCTGAATAATCTTGTTGTTTGACTTCAATAAAATAGACTTTTTGTTATAATATTTTCTGCTCTACCCCAGGAAGGGCTTTCTTTATTGGAATATAATTTCCATTTCCGCCCAAAGAACCTCCTTCGATGATGAGACATAAAAATCTCTCTACTGGATTTGAATGAATTTCTATGAACCTCAGGATCTACCAAAATTGTAGAAGGGAACCTGGAGAGAATCCGTCCTATGGAGTACACCACCACAGAGCTAGACCCAGTACTTCTGCCCACAGTAGATGAAGAGCCAGAATTCACCAAAGACCTAGAGACCCAGCCCATGACCAGCACAGACATCATGCCTGAGCCCAAACCCACTACAGAACCAGAGGCAGCCTCGCCCGTCCCAGTGGAAACAACTGAGGTCCTGTCTGAACAGGTGTGCTAGCCGGCCACAACACACAGTGCCAATGGGACTATTGGTGCAGCTAGATACAGAGGAATTGTCTGGGAAACTGAGGTAGTGCTTCCCACCCTGTCCACACAAACCTTCCTTCTGTATATGTTTATGTTTTTCACCGCTGGTCCTGCCCACCCCTGAAACTTCTCAGTCTTCTTCATCGTTGCTGATCCCACTCACTCATCTACAGTCCTGTCCACCACAGAGTGTTCTTCATAAACACCAGTCCCTTCTAGTACAGAGTGTTACTCTATATTGTTGTACAAGCCCTACCTTCCTCTCCTGCCCACTCCACCAGAGCAAAAGCTATTCCCTCAACCCCATCTCCGCTGGTGTCACTCAGCCTTTTAACTCCTGCAGCAATGACTTAGATCCACTGCAGGCTTCCTGTCTGCCAGTTCTGCCTCGATCCTCCAAGCTCATCGCTCTGCCTCATCCCATCGACCAGTTGGCTCCACCTCACTCCCCCGGCTCCTCCAGGCTCCCTCATCCTTCCAGCTCCACCTTGGTTAGTCGTTGCTCTACCATCATCACGGACCTCCGGGCCTTCAGCTGCACATTATCCCTCCACCCTTCCAGCTTACACCATCGTCGCCTCAGTCCTCCAGCACCCAGGCTCCACCTTGGCTACTTATTGCCATGGTTTCGCCTCGGTCTCCTGGATTCCCATCGTTGCTTGGTCTCTCCGGCTCACAATATGGAATTGTGTAATTTATTTAGGTAAATTAAAGAGGATTATATAGACATAGATGTCCTGTAAATTCTTCAATATTACAGAAATACAATTAAACAATAAAGTGAAACATATGCAAATGTCACCAAGTGTAGGAAATAAAGTTATACAATTTTATAAAGTGCTACAATACAGACTGAGGTAAATACAAAATGTTTACTTTTTAAACAATACTTCAGTCAAAAAGCATTTCAAGGTAACACAAAAATTACAGTAAATGTAAAAAAAAAAAAAAAAGAATAAAATCTGTTTTGCTCAGTCACTGAGTGTCACCATTTACAACAAAAGTTGTAGAGTTTTATAAAGTGCACAATAGCAAATGTTATTTTACAAGTACATTGTAATTATGCTCCATCAGTGAAAACTGGACACCAACAGGAGCAGAAAACTGTGCAGCCAGTCTGTCCCTGAACTAGACCTATCCACAAGTACTGTTGAATCAGGTGAAGGTGGGGATGGGGCCTAGCATGCTCAGGCTCAAGCACATCATCATGCATTAAACAGACATTATACAGGAATGCACATGCTATCACTACTTGCAAAATCCTACTTTCACCTCCAGAGCTGAAAACAATATTCTCCTCCATCTTGCTTTCATCAATTTTAAAGCTCACTGTTTAATGTTGCAGCCTCGTGAATGGAACCCGATTAAACCTCTCCTCCACTGGTCCTTGTAATGGAATCTTAAATGGTGTGACAACTTGAATAGGCTTTTCAGTACATGGATTCCCATCATCACCTAGCAGAAAGTAGCCAGGTGAAAGATACTCAGCATTGTATTACACTGGACAATTTTAAGAAAATACTGGTTCTATGAAGAGACACTGGGAAGCCCACAAAAATATTCAGAAACCGACCTGAATCTTAAAGGCCATGTACACACTGCAGCTAAATTCTGTTGTCAGTTCACCTTTTACTTTTTAATCATGTTCTGTACACACATCATTTAATAAAATACGAGTGACAACTGCATTCGACAACCGCATTAACTCCTCAAAAATACAGTTGGTGACAACCGCATTTACAGAAATTCTATACAGTGTGTGTATGGAACCGAACTCAACAGCTAGTTGTTAATGACGTATTTACAGTCATGGCCAAAAATATCAGCACCCTTGCAATTCTGTCAGAAAATTGTTCCAACTGCAAATGTTTTGGTATTCGCATGCTTATTGTTTTTGTTTGCACTGCAACAGCATAAAAAAACAAAGAAGAAAAGTCACACTTGATAAAATTTCACACTGAACTCAAAAATGGACTGGACAAAATTATTGGCACCTTGTCAAAATTGTAAGAAATAATTGTTTTTCAACCATGTGATGCTCCTGTAATTTGTATTTAGTATGCGGCAAGTAATAGCTGTGGGCAATATAGTAATCACACTTGCAACCTGTTAAAATGGAGAAAAGTTGACTCAACCTGCTTCTGGCACTGGATGCCTTGACTGTGTGAACGGTATCCTGAAATCTGATGATTATCAAAGAATTTTGGGGCACAACGTAGTGGCCATTGTCAGAAAGCTGCGTCTCCACCAGAGGTCATGGGTTTCCCAGCAGGACAATGACCCAAACACACTTCAAAAAGCACTCAGAAGTGGTTACAAACAAAGCGCTGGAGAGTTCTGAAATGGCCAGCAATGAGTCCAGATCTGAATCCCATAGAACACCTGTGGAGAGATCTCAAAACAGCAGTTGGGAGAAGGCACCCTTCAAATCTGAATGACCTGGAGCAGTTTGCAAAAGAAGAGTGGTCCAAAATTCCAGTAGAGAGGTATAAGAAACTCATTCATGGTTACAGGACGTGAATGATTTCAGTTATTTTTTTCAAAGGGGGTGTTACCAAATATTAAGTTAAGGGTGCCAATAAATTTGTCCAGTGCAATTATTTTTTGATCTGCCTTTTGAATGATCCTTAGATCCTTACATGCAAATTGTTGTGTTTAAATATTTTTTTAAATTCATTTATAATCATTTTATAATCATTAGTTATTCACATAATTAATATTTAATTATTCATTATTTGATAATTTGATTATTTAAGTATTTTATCACTTATTCATTTATCATTTAATTATGTTTTATATTTCTTATTATTTTCCTTGTTTATGCATTTTCATTATTGTTCAGTCTCATGATTGTGGGGTAAATAGATAAGAAGGATGTTTATGGAAATCCAAGGTTTATGGGATGTTGTCATGAATTAGTTTGATATATCATTGTTTGTTGAACTGTGCTCCCCAGACGAAGTCTGAACATTGAGACATACGCAACTAAGGCTGTTCAATAAATTCTGTTATACCTTTTATCATCATCACTTCGTCTCATGCTTCTGCTCTTTTCTGGCTTCCATCGGTCAACTTCTTGACTGACAGAAACCTGTCTAACACTCGTTTTGGGTATTTTTGGGTACCAGTCAAGACCTGCTGTTAACGGGTTTGAGTAGCGACAGCTCTGCTGACTAGTTGTTCTGTTACCGGAAAAAAATGATATTTTCTGACGGGATCTGGCGTCCTGGGCTGGATCCTAATTATTGTCTTGCCATGGAGATTTGATCTAACACTTTTTAAGCACATTGGTGTAGTTGTATTACAATGCTGTGAATTTCTCTTTAATTTTCTTTAAACTGAGGAGTAATCAGTTTAGATTTTTTCCTGTTCGTAAAGTTCTGGCACAGTCTTCATCCTGAAGTGGGTGTGCGAGAGGATTTTTTGACCGTGGCTCAAGCACTTTCAACATATTTTTCCCCTTTGCTTTCTAAAATGGAGTATGGCCTCATCATGTCTTCAGTGAAAAGTATCCTGATTGATTTGGTAATCGTTTTAGCCCATTCTGATTCTGCTGCAAAGGGCTGCTTAAATGCAGTGGTGAGAAGCAGCTGTGTGGTGGTTGTGTTTTGGATCCTGTCAATGGCACTTCAAGGATGCTTTCGTACAGCTTTTTCATGCCACAATCAATGCCTACATGCCATAACAGCTTTGTCCACCATGCTACTTCCATCAACATTATATTTTACGGGGAAGCCAAAATACTCCCATACATACAGTGCAGAACTTTTCAAGTCCTTCTGCTCCTCCACTAGCCATTGTAGACTGATTAACATGCGCTGTTCACATGAACACATGATTGATTCATTCATGTAATTTCACTGTAACTCAGCATCAAGTTTTGAAAAACAATATTACTACTGATATTACTAAAAAAACAATATCAGCAGTCTTTCTGTTTTTGATCGTTAAACTTTGCAATCAGTCTGTAAGTAAAAAAAACAACAACAAAAAAACAAAGTTCCTTTCAAAGAAAGTCTGTTCACTCACAGCCTTATTTGCAGTGCCTACAGGACCTAGCGCCCTCCATTGATCAGCTGCCACTATGGCAGCACTAGTGCCACCTGTGTTGTAATTCTGTTGTGGTGTTCAACTAGGTCTGCTGCAACGGCTGTATGACTAAAGATGCTGGTGTGTCTCCCATCATCTTGAAGTGTGCTTGCAGTGACTATTTTGTAAACGAGTTATAATATGGAAAGTTTGCAAAGAATTGTATCCTTAATACATACTGCAAGTTTCATAACTTGAAATGTCCTCATCATCAAGAAAAAAAAACATTTATGTAATAACTCTCAGAAGATGGCTCATTTGGCATCGATACTGTTGACAACAGTGGCAGATTACTGACAAGATTTAAAGGGCACGCCAGGTAATTTTAGGTCAGAATGAGGGGTGAAAATAATAATTTTTCCACATATTTGTTTTTTGTTTTGTTTTGTTTTTTTGTGAAACTTTATTAACATTATAAGTAAACTTCAAGGAACTTACTAAAATAATAATAAAAAAAAACATCATCATGACCCCTTTAGGAGAGCTAATGTTAAGAATAAAATAATTAATTCAAAAATAAAATGTCTTACCATTTATTTTTATTTTGTTCCATATGACAGAAGCAGAAGGAGCAAGAGACAACCACGGTGGAACAGAAGGAGCAGGAGACGGAACAGAAGACCATGGCAGAGACTGAAGTATTCACAGCCCCCAGGACTGAGGCAGAAAACACTTCATGAACAGTGGAGATGTGATGAGACTCTGGACAAACAGCTGTGATGTGACAAGACCCTGGAAGATCAGATGAGATGTGACGAGGCTTTGGGAGGTCAGCTGAGACCTGACGAGGCTCTGGACAAACAGCTGAGACGAGACTTGACTCAGGAAAATCAGCTGTGACTTGACTTGACCTGACTCTGGAAGATCTGCTGTGACTTAACTCAGGGATGGCAACAATGACATCACGGGGCGTTGTTGTCGTTGCCATTATGTGAATGCACTCCGGTGTGGCCACCATTTCCCGAGTGGGTTTAATCACCAGTGTAGCGATTAATATACTTGAATGTCCCAGGGTTTGCAGCTGACTAAACCTCGTGGCCGCCATTACCGGCACGGTCACGATGTTGCAACACCCGCAGTGAATAAAGAACCAACAGTCAATAAAGCATAATCCAAAAACTGAGCGAGTGATGAAAAGCTGCTGGGTCCTTGTACAGCCGAGTATTGTGTTACGGAGTGACTGAGAGAGACGTGTGGATCAATACGCATGCTTTTATTCAGCGACATGGTCATACACAGGCAGCATCAAATACCGGCAAACAGGTATATTGAGAGCAAGACACAAGAGTAGTCCAATAAATGGGCGAGGGTCGATCGACGGCGAGCATAATCCGGGGGAAAGGCAAACGGGTAATCCACAAAAGAGGCGATAAATCCAGGCAGGCAGCAGAACAAACAAGACGAGGGAAACCAGGCAAGGATCAAGACACGGGTACTCAGACTATGAACAGGACTAGACTAAATGGGACTAGAAAAACTTGGAGTGACTCTGCAATGTAGCTATCGCTATGAGAGTGATAAATGCTAAACAATACTCAGCGATCTGAGAAGGATCTGAGTGGGTGTTAAATAGTGTGTGTGATTGGTTGCAGCTGTGTGTGTAATTAGTGCAATGGATGATGGGAAATGTAGTCCGGGTGACGTGAAAGTCTGTGAAGTGTGAAAGTGAATGTAATGAGAGTGTCAAGAATCTGGTAGCGACAATATCATTTTGTGTGCCATTTATTTGTACTGTAAAAATACTATAATAGTTGTAATTGTACAATAGGAATAGAATTGTTTGACAAGCTGAAGTGATTACCTTGTTTTATTTATTTGTCAGAATATGTGTAATTCAGTATTTAACTAATTGTCCTTAGTAAAAAAGTAATAGATTTAAAATGCATTTATTTTCTGCTAAGTATAGTTCAAGTCTATGATATATGGTTCAAGACTTACTGATATAAAAATTGTAATTAAGCTTTATTTGGAGTACTACTTGTGCACAATACACATTTCTTAATATTAAGCCTAAAATATATTTTAATGTCACTATTGATGAGGATTGTATAATCTTTAAATAAAGCATTTAAATAAGGATCTTTAAATAAAGGTCTTAAAATGCAAAATATTTAAAGTGCACCTAAAAAATACTTGCAATAGTTCCACTTTAGCACAATCAAACATATTTAACTATATATTTAGTTGGACTTCAGCACTACTTCTGCACAATTAAAATGCAAGTACAAAATAAGTTGTTCCAATTTAGTAGGCTTTAAATGTACCAATTTGTTATACAATTTAAATACTTTTTATTTTCTCCCATTTGTATGTCAAAATCGCCAGTTGGAGTGCCCATGAATTCCACTAGAGGGCACTCCACCCCGGACTCTTGCCTTGTTTTCTGGACTCCATTTCCCGTGTATCCCTTGCCCCTCATGTGATCATGTCATGTGCTACTCTTGTCTGTGTGTTATGTTCTGGTCACGTCATGTGTCATGTTTTAATTGGTTCCTTGGTTGCGTGTGCTTTGTTCTCATTGGTTTTGTCATTTCTTCTTCTTGTCTAGTATAAAAGCTGTTTGTACTTTCATTTAGATCGCTGATTATTGTATAGCCTTTTCCTAGTTCCTAGTTTCTGTGTTTACCCTTTCAGCATTCCCTAGTTTTCCTGTGTGTTGACCCTAGACTGTTTCCTAGTTTCTTGATCGTTTACTGCCTGCACTGACCCTTGTCTATTGTTGGATTACTCTTTTGCCTCTGCCTGGATTGTATTGTTTGCTGGTGTTTGACACCTGCCTGTTTTGACCACATTTGCTAATAAAGACTTGCAGTTGGATCCCTAATTCCGTTGTGTCACGACTCCTATGTTACAGAATAATCAGCCATACCCAGATCCAGCGGCTTTATTCAACAACCCAGCTTAACCATGGACCCAGTTGACCAGCTATTACATCTATGGCAAGGAGGCCTATCTGTTGAGGAATATGTTCACCATTTCTGTGAGTTATCACATGAAGTACTGTTTTGTTTAAGGACTTGTTCAGTTTTGGACTTAATGAGCCAAGATGGCCACCGTTTCAGAGTCTCGTCCCAAGATGGCTGCTGTTCCAGAGTCTCATCCCAAGATGGCCGCCATTCCAGCATCCTTTCCAAGATGGCCGCCAACTCAGTGTCTCTTTCCAAGATGGCCACCTGCTCTGAGTACCTTCCCAAGATGGCCACCAACCCAGAGCCACTTCACAAGATGGCTTTCACACCAGAGCCTCCAGCTGTTATGGAAATCAAGCCACAGTCTTCAGCCATCACGGATGCCACTCCAGTGTTGCCAAGCATTTGAAGACATCCAGGCATTCCACAGGTGTTTAAGGCTGGTTTCAGCTAGAGCAGCAGCCATTCCAAGGGTCTCAGCACTGGTCATCACAGAGACTGTTCCTCTTTCCTTAGTGCTCCCTGTAATGGTGGTTGCCATTCTGTGCGTGTGGGCTACACACTGCTCTGTGTCTGCTCCAGAGTCCATTCCAGTCCTTGAATCTGATCCAGACCCCGCTCCAGTCTGTGAAACTGATCCAGAAACCACTCCAGTCCATGAATCCACTCCAGCTTTTCCCGAGGTGGCAGCTCCTGCTGCAGAACCTCTCAAATCAGCAGCGTTCACTCCAGCTCCTGCTGAGGTGGCAGCTCCTGCTGCAGAACCTCCTAAGTCGTCAACGTCTGCTTCAGGTCTTCCCGAGGTGGCAGGTCCCACTGCAGAACCACTCAAGTCAGCGATGTCCGCTCCTGCTCCTCCCGAAGTGGCAGCTTCCGCTGCAGAACCTCCCGAGTCAGTGGCATCCACTTTTGGACTCTCTGTCCGTCCTTTAACGACCAAGGAGCTCATCTCCAAGTTCTTCATCTGCCCTGTCCCGGCCAAGGAGACTGTCTGTGAACTCTCTGTTGGCCCTTTTTCCAGCCAAGGAGGCCGTCTATGAACTCTCTGACTGTCCTGTTATGGCCGCAGAGGCCACTATTAACCTCTCTGTGCTCTCTGTTTCAGTCCTGCCTGATCCACTTTGGTGGTCACCTGCCTCGCTAGCTCTTCACACACATACTATGCAGTTTTCAATTAAGCCTGAAGGACTTGATTAGTTGTATCAGGTGTGTTTAATTAGGGTTGCATCTAAATTCTGCAGGGCTGCAGCCCTCCAGAACTGGAGTTTGACACCCTTGAATTAAAGGAAAGCTGAAAAAAAGCTTTAAAATAGTTCTCTGTATGTTTGTTTTTCTGTCTTTCTTTTGACATGATATGTGTTAATGGGAGTAGGTGTCAACAATGCACTCTAGCCTTGATGCCACCTGCCATAGAAAAAGAAGAAAAAAAAGACTCTTAATTTGTATTTTGTTCAGTTGTGATATATGTACATTTCCTGTTGCATATTCAGTTTCTTTGCTTTCTGAATATCATCACCTGTTCATAGTTTATTTAAAGGAGAAGTCCACTTCCAAAACAAAGATTCACATATAATGTACTCACCCCCTTGTCATCCAAGATGTTCATGTCTTTCTTACTTCAGTCGTAAAGAAATTAGTTTTGTTTTTTGAGGAAAATATTTCAGGATTTTTCTCCATATAATGGACTAATATGGTGCCCCGATTTTGAACTTCCAAAAGGCAGTTTAAATGCGGCTTCAAACAATCCCAAATGCGGTTGTAAACGATCCCAGCCGAGGAGAGAAGAAATGGGAGTGAAATGGGAGTTTCTCGACATACCCTAACTGTCATGAACCGGAACAAAAACAGTCCAAGCAGAGTAAGACAAGACAAGCGTTTGGCATTAAAAAGTATATAAATTGTATTCTTTTTATTAAAATAACCGATCGTTACGCTAGATAAGACCCTTCTTTCTCGACTGGGATCATTTACAACCGCATTTGGGATCGTTTGAAGCCGCATTTAAACTGCCTTTTGGAGCAGTCCATTATATGGAGAAAAATGCTAAAATGTTTTCGTCAAAAAACATAATTTCTTTATGACTGAAGAAAGAAAGACATGAACATCTTGGATGACAAGGGGGTTAGTAAATTATTTATAAATTGTTGTTCTGGAAGTGGAGTTCTCCTTTAATCATTATCTCATGTCTGTATATATTCTTTGTTTCTTTCAGTTCTTTGTTATTTCTTGATTTAATGTTGTGGTTTGCCTTCCTCTGTGTCAAATGGATTTTTAGTTTGTTTTCTCTTCTCGTGTTCTTTGACCTAGTTTGTGACTCCCCTTAATTATGTCATTTGGTTCAGGTGTGTTTAATTAATTATCCTCATTTGCCTATGTGTTTAATTGCCAGTCTCTTTTCGGCTTGTCTTTGTCTGTTCTCGTCAGTTGCTACATGTGTCACCAGCGTGTGTGTGGATATTACCTTTTGTGGATCTATTAAAAACTGTTTACTGTTGTCTTCATCATGTTTATGCATGTTTATTTGACACAGTATGTGACACTCTGCCAGGTTTTATTCCTTTGTTCTCTTCACGCAATTATATCCATGTCACTAACTCCTACTCCAATTGTGACACACTATAGAGCCGACTACACATTGTGTAATACCAATAACCTTTGGTTTGCGTTCCACCCAAAAGTTTTGAGATTACTATTCTTATGGTTCTAACATTTCCTTACACACTAATCCAATAAATGTAAAAATTTATACATGCGGTGCTTGCTTTTAAACATATCACAGCATGCATAGTACTCAGACCTCATTCTATTACATAATCCAGCCTATAAATAATAAATAATTCTGTCCATTAGTTAAGATTAGCAGTTATAATTACTTTGATTTATTTTTTCCAACTGGTACAGTAATTCTGTTTCCATGGTAAAGGAATTTTACCAGCATTCCAAACCTTGAACAAACAGAACATTTCATTTGATGACGTAACATATTTTGAATCATTATGTAACAATGTCTTTGACTATATTTAACTCCTCCAACAGCTCTTTTTAGTTAAATTAACTCTTCCGTTAGCACTTTTAATGAGTAAAGTCTTAATCTAATGTTTTTTTCCATTTCTCTGTTGTGTTCCTCTGGTCTCTATACCTTACTATATCTTTAGACATGTCATCATTTTGTTCTCTGACAAACATTTCTGCCAACACTCTACTTTTTTAGTATCTATCACAGATTTTCTTTTTTTTTCTTATTGTACGCCATGTTTCACTGATGTCAGTAGCACCTTTTATAATGACTATACCAGTATCTCCAATACTTCCTTTTAGCTGCTTGAATTAACCTTCTTGCTTCTGCTTTCTTTTAAATAGCAAAATCTTAAAGGGGTCATCGGATGCTAAGTTCACTTTTACATGTTGTTTGAACATTAATGTGTGTTGGCAGTGTATGTACAAATCTACCCTATAATGATAAAAATCCATGTAGTGGTTTTTAATTAATCTGTAAAAATAATATTCGCTTTTTCAAATCGAGCCATTCTCAGATGCCTGTCGTGGCGTCACACCGACAGAGGCCGCTCCCACAATAGTTGATTGACATGAGCGTCTTACCTAAGATCAGTTGTAACAGTCCAACCTTCATGTTTCGATGCCGGAGCAGGGATGTGAGTTAGACAAGAATATCTCCATTTAAGCGATTGAGGTGTTGTGTTCCTGGATGTAATAATGAATGGAGTTTTCGTCATTTACTCCCGACATCTGAGCTGCTGAAAATGCAGTGGATTACGTTTGTTTGTGCAGGGAATGCGCCTCCCGATGTACATATATCCATCTGTGTTCACGCAAATCATTTGTGATCCAGCTTTACTTACCGCAGAAATGAGTATAAGGGTTTTTTTATGAATCTTTGTGATCGCCCTTTCCTAATAATGTGCTAGTTAGAAGGTTTAGTGGCTAAACGTGGCTAAATGCGGCTAAAGTAAACAGGTTCGTCTCTCCATAGAGAGAAGAGAGGCGGGACGAGCAGAGCTCATTTGCATTTAAAGCAGCCTCGACCAGAATGGGATGATTTTTGCAGTGTTGATTTTGGCAGGGTAAAAAGGGTGTTGTTTTACACTACCATTGAGAATTTTTAACTAAAGTATATTATAGACTTTTCATTACGACACTAAAGAATCATATCAACTTGTGGAAAATGGGCATCCGATGACCCCTTTAAAATGAATGTCTTTTTAACATTCCTAAACATTTATTCTTCCTTAGTACAGCCTTAATGCACTAATATGTCTGCCAAGGTACTGCTTCTCCACTAATCTTTTATTCCTATATTTGCATCTACTGTTTTATATAAAATTCCACATTTTTCAGTTGGACTCTTCTATATCCCATTTGTTTTTGTATTTCTAAAACTATGTATTATCTCGACTGCAGTGTTCCCATAGTGATCATTACTATGCTTCCTCATTAAATATCCTATGCCTATAATCTCTTATCAGTTCTATCTTGCTAGTTAATAACATATACAAGTAGAACACAAGGGAATACTCAAGAATACAGATGAGGAATGCAGAGATGAGGAGATCCTGGAAAATAAGACACTGGAGTAACCTGAAGCACAATGAGGAATATACAAGTCCTTGTGTAAGTATAGCAAGAGTCTGATAACACATGTATACACTTAGTTCGATATTTTATTCCAATATAATGGCATTCTGACAAGTTACAAAAATAATTTTTGGGGTCAAAACGTATACTGTACCATTATAGTTTAAGAGTGGTGAAGCTATGATGCGAAAGATAAAACAGACAGATGTTTATGGTAAGTGTAAGTGCAGAAAATGCTGACATATCTGTACGCCACTGCAGACTGCTCCACACTTGTTCAGCATTAATATAGTGTTATTAAAGATATAGTGAGAAGGGGCAGATACAGTGAGAGAATGTAGTGTGGTGTGAAATAGCTTCATTATGGCAAGTAAAGGTCAGTACTTTGCAGAGAGATAGGTGAATGCTGGATGTCAAACAGGCCATGGAGAGATGGGACATCTGAGTGTATGGAAGCAATAACAAAGTATAATTAAGTTGTAGGTGTAAAAAGAATTCCTATCTTAATATGGAGTTCTGCTTGTGCCAAAAAAAAACTGTCTTCTGCTGTTGCTATTTATTGCTGTTGTTTTATTTTTGTTGTCTGCATTTGTCATCCTTCCTGTCATGCATTCAGCACAGCTTTATGCTTGATAAGTTATTGCTTTCAGTGAACATTCTGCAACACATGGAATGTTTAGACTAATAAGTTTTCTAAACCTTTTCCTTGCATTTCTCTTTCTGTTCTATAAACTTGAATGACTCTGTAGTCTTTAGGTTTCTTATAAAAAATCTAAATGTTTTCCAGAATACACTACACGATTTTTGCCCCAATTTAAAGTCTGGAGAAGGTGACGCTAGTTGCTGAAAGTCAGAGCCAGTCTGTAGTGTAGTGTATGATCATCACAGACTTCAATTTTTTAGCTTCATCTAGTTGGAGGAGATCAAACATGTTTGATATTTTCAGCCGAATTTAGAACACATTGTTTTTATTTGTCATGCGTCTCCTAGCAACATGTCACACATTTCTGCATGAGTTTGTTGTGATTGGAACAACTTGAAAGTCTGGTAGTGTGTGATCCTCAGTTGTGTAGTGTATGATTGCCACTTTTCCTGTCACTATTTTAAAAATTGGTTTACATTTTAAAAGTTGTGTAGTGTATTCCTGCCTTTAGTTTACTTCGATATAAAAAAATTTGCTGAGAGCAGTACTTACAGTTGGTATACATGATTCCAACTATCCAACCAATCTATACAGATTGTAAAACATTAGGCATCATACATTTGCTGATTTTGGCTATTGATTAAAGAGACAAACTGGGCATCATACACTAAGGCCCAATCCCAATTCTACCCCTTACCCCTACATTTTCCCCTACCCCTCTGTTTGGCGCGTTCACGTGTAGGGGTAGGGGTGTCTCAGTTCTCTTTTGGTTGGAGAGGTAGGGGGAAGGGGAAGGGCTAGATAGCCCTCCAAACGAAGATTTTTCGGGACCTCACTTCAAACGAAGGGCTAAGAGAAATTTCCAACATTGCTGCTCACTCGAGCAAGCAGACCCATTAATGCAAGTAATTTTTGCCATTAATAGGGATTTTTATGACAAATTTTCATTATATGTATATTACCTTCAATCTTATGTTTGTATTTATGGTGATGTTCTGTAAAGAAATGTTTGCAAAAAAAATTGCTAAAGTTTGCTAGCAGATTGCACTGATTAGCACGATATTAGAAAATATATTTTTATGTCATATACCCGTTTTGCTTACGGCCATATGTGTACATGTAAATGAACGGTGCTTACACTATTCGTACTTTTTGCAACATGACAACATTTTTGTAACTTATATTCTGTATAGGGACGGTGCATGCCCTCTGACATAACGTAAGGAGCTAGTGACAACGTATGATGACGTATGACAGTGTAGTAGTGGTGTCCCATTTCTTAGGGGAAAATTTTTAACCCTTCCCCTTTCCACTTCGTTTCAAGGGGCAAGGGGAAGGGGCGAGGGGTAGGCAAAGGGGTAGAAAATAGAATTGGGATTGGGCCTAAATGACTGAGGATCACACACTTCCAGACTTTCACAACAAGCTCACACAGAAACATGTGCCTTGTTGATATAGACACATGACAAATTAAATCAATATGTGCTTTAAAGGGGTCCTATTATGCTTTTTCACTTTTTGAATTTTAGCCAGTGTGTGGTGTTGTATGTCTGGGCATAAAAAAGATCTACAAAGTTACAAATCTTAAAGTCCACTCCAAAGGGAGATATTTCGTTTTTTAAAAATCCCTTTTCAAGAACTACAACGAACGGCTCCTTTGGACTACAGCGCTCGTTTTCCAGATGTTATGATGTCACAACACGGCCCATTAGAATATCGTTAAATAAATCCCGCCTACGGAAATTCGTAGGCGGGATGGGTAGGGACGAGGTTGGGGATTAGCCTAACTTTAGCGATGCAGTGCAGAGAGCAGCTTCTAAGACACTTCAATGAGCCACAGTGCAGTGGGTATAAACAAGCATTGACTAGAGTGGTCGCAATCTATTCCGGTGGCCGTGTTGGAACCGTAACGCGCCGCAGACGTATGCAGTGTGTGGTAAAAGATTTATTCGTCATACAGTGTAGATAGCTTCACTTATAACGTGAATGTTTTTTAAAATGCATAAACTTGCACTAGACTAGGCTAGGCTAATCAGTGATAATGTTCTTTGATAATGTTAATGTTAGGCTGCTTTTAGCCTTGTGCTGGTTTCGGGCAATGAAACTAAATATGTAAATAATTAAATACACTGACCAAAATTATAATCGCAACACTTTTGTTTTTGCCCTCATTTTTCATGAGCTGAACTCAAAGATGTAAGACTTTTTCTATGTACACAAAAGGCCTATTTCTCTTAAATATTGTTCACAAATCTGTCTTAATCTGTGTAAGTGAGCTCTTCTCCTTTGCCGAGATAATCCATCCACCTCACAGGTGTGGCATATCAAGATGCTGATTAGACAGCATGATTATTGCACAGGTGTGCCTTAGGCTGGCCACAATAAAAGGCCACTCTAAAATGTGTAGTTTTACTGTATTTGGGGGGTCCGGGAGGGGTCCGAAAACCAGGCAGTATCTGGTGTGACCACCATCTGACTCACGCAGTGCAACACATCTCCTTTGCATAGAGTTGATCAGGATCTCGTCACGGTATCTCTGTGCATTCAAAATGCCATCAATAAAATGCACCTGTGTTCGTTGTCCTTAACATACGTCTGCTCATACCATAACCCCACCACCATCATTGCCACTCGATCCACAACATTGACATCAGCAAACTGCTCACCCACACGACACCATACACGCTGTCTGCTGTGAGCATTTGCCCAATCAAGACGGTTACGACTACGAACTGCAGTCAGGTCAAGACCCCGATGAGGACGACAAGCATGCAGATTAGCTTCCCTGAGACGGTTTCCGACAGTTTGTGCAGAAATTCTTTGGTTATGCAAACCGATTGTTGCAGCAGCTGTCCAGGTGGCTGGTCTCAGACGATCTTGGAGGTGAAGATGCTGGATGTGGAAGTCCTGGGCTGGTGTGGTTACATGTGGTCTATGGTTGTGAGGCTGGTTGGATGTACTGCCAAATTCTCTGAAATGCCTTTGGAGACAGTTTGTGGTAGAGAAATGAACATTCAATTCACAGGCAACAGCTCTGGTGGACATTCCTGCAGTCAGCATGCCAACTGCACGCTCCCTCAAAACTTGCGACATCTGTGGCATTGTGCTGTGTGATAAAACTGCATATTTTAGAGTGGCCTTTTATTGTGGCCAGCCTAAGGCACACCTGTGCAATAATCATGCTGTCTAATCAGCATCTTGATATGCCACACCTTTGAGGTGGATGGTCTTAGATCTTTGAGTTCAGCTAATAAAAAAGGGGGCAAAAACAAAAGATTTGGTCAGGGTAAATGAGCACGATAGTATTATGTATCGGCAATCTTGCAGGCTGAGAATAGGACCCAACACTACTGTAGCGTATTATGTTACTCACCCTCCATACATCCTAGGTGTAATGACTTCCTTCTTTCAGACGAATGCAATCGGAGTTATATTAATTATCCTGGCACCCCCACGCTTAGAACGTCATAGACGAGTGTTTCTCTTCATCAGTCCAAAACAAGTGCAATAAAATGCATCCATCCATAATAAAAAGTGCCTCACACGGCTCTGGGGGGTTAATAAAGGCCTCCTGTAGGGAATCAATGTGTTTTTTGTAAGAAAAACATCCACATTTAAAACTTAATCACTTTAATCTAGCTTGCGCTAACTGTTGTACATGGAACTTGCTACTTTGGCAAGGGCCGTGGCAGTACTGAAACACAATCTAAACTGTTCGTCAATCACAACGCAACGCAACCAATTTTCGGGATGCGGGCCTTCATCAAACCCAGAACTAATCGAGCCATTTGTGCCAAGCTGGGGTGAAAGGTATTGTAATAATGTAAATTATGTGAAAAATAATGAGTTTTTCAAAACACCAAGCATGAAAGCATGGTCTTTTACACCCCCAAAACAAAATCAAGACTTTGTAAAAGAGCATAATAGAACCCCTTTAAGACTGCATCAAACAAGTTTGATATTCTCTGACTGGGTGGAATCACAGTATAAAGTTAAAAAAAAAACCAATCTGTGCCTTTTATACACTATGCGATTTTCTGTGAAATCTGTCTGCTCCCACTACGAAAAATCAGTATCAGTGTTGGTGCTACGAGTGGACCCACAGGCTCTGCCAGGGCCCAGAGACCTAAAAACGTGAACGCCCCCCCAGTTTGTATGGTCTAGCACCGACTCTGATTGGTAGACTGGCTCTGACGACTGGCAACTATAGTAGACTCCTCCAGATAGCAAATCAGAGCAAAAATCTAGCCTGATCTCATGGCAATTCGTACATATTTTACAAGGTGGCTAATTTGTACGAATTCGTATGACCTCACTCGTACAAATTCATTTTAGCTAAAACATACATATTTTTTACGAGTTGCGCAATACGTATAAATTTGTACAAATGACCTACACCTAACCCGCCCCTAAACCTACCCATCACTGAGATAAAAATAAAATATGTATAAATTGGTCGTGAAATAGCGTTAAAAATCTGTACAAAAGTTGTGTGTTCCAGCTTTTACAAAGCGTAAAACTGAGCTTTACACATGAGGAAAACAAATACACTATTAACAGTAGACAGATGTATTAACCAAAGCAGTCAATGCTGGCACAAACAGAACATCATGTTTTTTTGGATACAGACTTTCATAAATGAGAGTAAAAGATGATACAGAGTACAACAAAACAAGACAAAAAAACAAAACAAGAAGAACCACCTACAACATAGAGCCTAGGCGTCTGACTGCAGACATGTAGACAAAAGTTGTCAGCTCTTTTGTTTTATTTATTTTTTTGGACAATTTTTGAAGTAAACAACCTCATATCTACAGCCTTTTGCTATTTTCTAATTTCCAAGGGATCTATTAGTCAGCTCACTGAAGTAAACCAAAGCAGGTCACTTACCAAGCAGCGGATATTAAGACCAACATTATCAGCATTATGTGTGCAATAAAACTGCCCATTGGCTAAACAAATTTACCTAAGTTTATTGCTCAAAATCCCATATATACTGGTAAGATACTGAGTTTTCACACAGTTACATTTTCCCGTCTTGTACCAGTCAGCTGACTGCAGGTTTTCAGTGTTATACAACAATTTGTTGTTTGAGGTGGATCCAAATGTAGGTTGAATTACTCATAGATAACCTATTTACATGATTAAAAACAATAAATGTAGATGTTATAGCATTTTTACAAAAAAAAAAGTCTCAGGTTATAAAATATTTGAAATGCAATTTTAATGAATGCGTTTCATTTCATTTGTACATAATAATACACGTAATGTTTAGAACCATTAGAATAAAATGGTTTGAGCTAGACTGCTGTCTCTCATCTACGTTTGAGTGTTTGTTCAGGATTTCCCTTCACTGTGTCTCGCGCACATACACACACACACACACCATGTGGCGCGTCCTGCTGTAGTCTGTACTGTAGCAGCTGTGATGGGCGGGGTCGCAATGTGTGGCAATTCTGATTGGTCAAACGGCTGTCAGTCAGAGAAATTTACGACTGCTATTGGTTGAAAGTCTGATTAGGGCCAGTATCTCATGAAGGCTGTGGAGTTTCCTGTGAAAGAAAAAAATCCTAGTGTGTCTTATTAAACACACAGTTCATGAAGAGTGAATGGAGCTTTAATGTACATGTATCTTTTTCATATTACTTCACGCACTGGATGCTTTTTTTCTGGACAAGATTCAAACATCTGGATTTTATATAGTCCGACTGCTGTTGGTAAAGTTTTCATTTTCTCGCGATGTCCCGTGTCTCGGACCCGTTACCGAAAGCACGCCAGGAAAAAATGAAAGACATTAATGTAAAGGTGAGTTATAAATGAATTATAAGCCTGTAACGCTCTATCGTATGTCTGAATTACATTGCTTTTTGTTCTTATTAAAGAATGCATAAAATGTTATTGTTAAAACACGTATGTATAACAACATGAGCAACATAGTGGCATTAACTGAGTACATATATTGTTGAATATCTCTTGACAGTGGTGTGTGGTGAAGGTTTTTACTTCGCTGTCTGATGGAGGCAGCCGCTACTCTGCTTCTTTCTCATTTGATGAAACGAACAAAAGAAGTTACAATTAGATTTTCCTGTATTATCGTTCTTATACTTCTCCATGCCTGTGTTTCGTTTATGTATGTGTATACGTAAGATTTTAGTGTATATATATACGTAAGTATATGTATGCAAAGGTTTAGTCCATTGTGCGGCAGTATGAACACGTTGTCTAGGGCACTAAGGGGAACCAATGGGGGAGGGACATACAAAGACTGCAGCATGTTACAGAGCATTCATTGCTGCATCTACTAGCCGTTCATTACACAAGCTTTCTGCAGTACATACGGTCACAAAACACAAAAGTTATAACTATAATAAGCGTTTGACTGCAGCGTTTTTTTTAACCGTTTGCGCTCCCTGTATCCCCCGTGCTCATAGTATCATAGTGTCTTTGTTCTTATGCTGTATAAGGTCTTTACGTCATAAATTTGCTTATGAAGCAGTTTATGTTAACAAATATCCAGTTCTGTTTTTCCCTTTTTAGTATTTTTTAAGCAAGTGTCGGTTAAGTGACGCAATTGCTTCCCTTTTTCTGTAACTAGCCTGTACAGTGATGATTCATTGTCATGTTGGTGTATCACTGTAAGATTTGTTTTGTGTATTAAGTTAAAGTGAATTCACTTCATAAAGCATTTGCATATTGTACACGTGTATCTGACAAGTCCTTCTGAGCTTGTAGTTGCTTTGTGATGCTTTCTTATGAAGCTGTGATACATCACTTGGGTGCATTTGCCGGTTGACTGTATATCAGAATGTAAGTAGATGTAGCAGAGAAAATGAGGCACAGGTACAGATGTTGCAGTTTATTTGGGATTTTATCATTAGAGAAGTCTTTACTGAGCACAAAGATCAGCAAAAGTGGTAAAATCATTTGGGCCATGTAGAATTCCCTGCAAGGACAGTATGGGAGGTGCTTATGGGGAAGATGTGAATGAGTATTTTTCGACACTGTTAAAGATGACAACCAGTTGAGGTCAATGTATTGCATCAGTAAATGGTGGAGGGCGAAGAAAGGTGAGGAAGCAGTTTGGTCCCATTTGGTCCCCTAATTGGATGTTGGGGACTGCCGCATATGCCTTTGGTTTACCATGGGAGTGTTCTTCTGATTCCCATTGCTAGGCTTGAGTTGCTCATCACCCAACTCTCATCACCAACATCATTCTGTTCTCATCAAAAAATCCAACCCAGGCTCATTAGAAAAAAAAGTGCTTCTACCTACAACTCCAAAAATGTACCTATACAATTCACTGCAGTTTCCAGCTCAAATAAACACTAGAGGCAGCAAAATGCCAACAATTTTTATTAATTTTAACATAAATTAGGGCTACAGAGGCAGATTATCAATTAAGAAAGACTTGAAAAATACTATATCCTAACAAAATGCTTTTACCACAACACATGATTTGTAAACCAATACATTTTGATGCTTGCATCAAATAAGCAGCTCCATATGGCTTTTCTGGTACAGTAAATGTGCTTGGTAGCTCACCTGAGGGTACAGGGTTGCACTTTTGATTTGAAGTTCTTGGGTATGAGTCCTGTGATATGTCACAATAAAAGAGCTCAAAAACTTCCACAAGCAAACTAAAATTACATGATTGCTTTAGCAAATGTGTTTTTAGGTTTGTGTTTGTTAACGCTGATTGTTGGGTTTAGGGTAGGGTTTAGTGTAGGTAGTGCTTTATTTTTAAATGCAATAAAGTTTTAGTGCCACTCACCGGACATTTCATTTCCGAACTGCCACAATATGTACAACAACCAATGTAATAAAATGTCGCCAGAAGGTTTATAAGTTTTAGATAAAACTGAATGCGCTTTTAGCGCCTCACTAGATATTTAACTTTCAAAGCAAAATGTGTAAAAAGCAACGTAATACTGTTTTGTAGAAGTGTCACTGCAAGCACACGTTTTTAAAGGAGAAGTCCACTTCCAAAACAGAGATTTACAGATAAAATACTCACCTCCTTGTCATCCAAGATGTTCATGCCTTTCTTTCTTCAGTCGTAAAGAAATTATGTTTTTTGAGGAAAACATTTCAGCATTTTTCTTCATATAATGGACTGATATGGTGCCCCAATTTTGAACTTTCAAAATGCAGTTTAAATGCATCCCAAATGCAGTTGTTGATGAAGAAGGGTCTTATCTAGCGAAACGATCGGTTATTTTCGTTAAAAAAGTACAATTTAATTACTTTTTATTCTCATCTCATCTTTTTATTCTCATCTTGCCTTGCTCTTGTTGAACTCTGTGTATTCTGGTTCAAGACAGTTAGGGTATGTGGAAAAACTCCAATCGTATTTTCTCCCTCAACTTCAAAAATCATTTCAAAATCATTCTACATTGCTGCAGAAGTACCGACCCAGTCTTTGCAAATTGAACGTGCGAAGAAGATCAAACACCCTTAACCAAAAAGGTAAAACAGTGATATAGGACGATTTTAAAGTTGAGGAAGAACATAAAATGGGAGTTTTTCGACATACCCTAACTGTCATGAACCGAAAAAAAAAACAGTCCAGACAGAGTAAGACAAGACGAGTGTTTGACATTAAAAAGTATATAAATTGTATTATTTTTATGAAAATAACTGACCGTTTCGCTAGATAAGACCGTTCTTTCTTGGCTGGGATCATTTACAATCACATTTGGGATCGTTTGAAGCCGCATTTAAACTGCATTTTGGAAGTTCAAAATCGGGGTCCATTATCAGTCCATTATATGAAGGAAAATGCTGGAATTTTTTTCTCAAAAAACATAATTTCTTCACAATTGAAGAAAGACAGACATGGACATCTTGGATGACAAGGGAGTGAGTACATTATATGTGAATCTTTGTTTTGGAAGTTGACTTCTCCTTTAATGAACCTGGGTAAAAAAAAATCAAATGTTGCGCTTGCATCTGACACAGATTGGGTATTATTGCACATATGTAGATTGTTTCACATCTAGCGGGCCTGAGCTACTTCCGGATGTATTTTAAAATCAGATACATAGCTGATATGTGGCAACTGATCTATGTCTAAGCATGTATATCTGATTTGCCAGTGTATGTTAGTGAGAGTGACACGATTGTACACAATTGGTCACAGTTCTTATAGGCACTCTACCTAAAAATAAAATTTTCTCATAATTTACTCACTCTAATGGTGTCCCTGATGTATCTGACCTTCTTTCTTCAGATGGCCCCAAAAAAAGATTTTTTTAGAAAATTAATCCATCTTTGCAAGCCCTTATAATGCAATTGTACAAGACTTCCAAGACTGATGCTTAAAAAACTTCACAAAGTGAACACAACAGTAATCCATATGAGCCTGGTTGATGAATCAATAACTTGAAAAATACTAATATTTGTAACTATAAACCATCACTTCCAGCTAACTGTCATATGTGGGTTCATTAGTTCAGCCTTAATGGAAATGTTAGCATGCTATTACATTTGCATGAAAAGTGACAACTCTCTGTACTTCCGTGTCACTTTTTACGCAAATGTCATTATGAAGCATATGTGGCTGTAAGCGCTCACACAAAAACACAAAGAATCTCTTGTTGAGGTGGGTAATCTGAACTCCTTTTCCCTGTTGGTCCCACCACTTCTATTTTCTAGGTCTTACAACAGTTCTCATCTAACCAATGTTAAAAATGACGTGTGTTGCATTTGAGCTTAAGTTTACCATATTTTATATGCTTCATGTATGTGCGTTGATAAATGTTTCTATGTAAATGTAAGCCTTTGAATTTGTTCATCATATAAAGCTATTGTGTCTCTTCAGATGACTTGGACTGAATCGCTCGATTCATATGGATTAGTTGTACCCACAAAGACATTGACCAAGCCAAACAATGGAACAAACAACAGGATAAAAATACTAAATCCATGTTTTTCCAACAAAAACAAAACAAAACAAAACATATTTTCAAATATGCTGACGCACATGTTTACTTTATTTTATTTTTCAGCTCAAATATTTTTCATGTTACATTTATGAATTAAATTATGACAAACGTCACATTGGAAATGCTTTTTTGTGTGTTTGTTGTAGACCTACATTCCTTCACCAAACTATTTTTAAAAAATGATGGTACGGAAAAAAAATGTTGGTTGTGGTTGCAAAAAGAGGTAGCAACGTGTCTCATTTTCAAATGATTTCTATGCATTCTTTCCATGTTTGTTTCTGTTATTGCTATTGTATGTGTTTCATTTCCTGAGGGCATGGGTCATATGTTCTCCACTGAGGAATTAGAGACAAGGCCCAGTGCTCAGAACAAGAACAGGCCACACTTTATTACTAGAGCATATAGGACACATTTGTGCTCAGTGTTTCATGAACTGAGCTGACACACTAACCCAGTTAATTATTTAACAGCCAATTAAAGTGATCTGAATTTGGTATAAAAATGGCAAAAATCCTGTTACAATGTGACTGTGTCATTGAGCGGTAATAAGGGCACTTTTATGTTTTAGAGTTGATTTTCAGCAAATTTCAGCCTCTTTCTTCTTGTCGTATAATTGTCACAGATTTCAGGCAAGAAAGTAGTCAAGGATCTAATCACTGTTATATTTATTAAATGAAAAGGAAGAAGACACCAGAGGGAAAAAAAACAACAGTTTAACAAAGGACTTTAAAACAAGGACTTACAAAGAACTCACTAAAAAAACAAAGAACCTTGTCCTGCCGAGACCCAGGAAGTATGCCTATTTTGGGTTACAAAACACTGTTTAGATTTTGTAAATTTCATTTTCGCAGTGGAAAGTGAGAAATAAAAAAAGATGTAGGCGATAATCATGAGAGGCACAGAAAGAGAGGGAATGCGAGCTAAAAGTTCATGCACAATTGTGAAATAAAAGTCCATAAAACAGATACCAATAATGGTAACACTGAAACTTTGTTGTTGTAAAATCCATTTTAAAGGCTTTTCAAAATGTATGTAAGCTAAGTGACCCTAATAAGCACACCCGAATCCATGATTTTTGTTTTTCGCATATGCTGCATTTAGCTTTAGTTCTGGAAAATCAGCATGAAGTTGGCAGAGAGTCGTGCATAAAAAGGAGCGGAACACGAAAAAAGAAGTATACCCGGGCCTCTATCTGACACCTTCAGTTCATGGAGCTCTGTGCTGATGAGTTGATGATCTGAATCAAGTGCATTAAATAAGGATGACTTACAAAATGTGTATAGCATTGGGTCCCCAGGACTGGACTTGAGAACCACTGACAGACTGAGCTTATATTGAACATATACCGGTAAAGGAAAGATACGTTTACTGTACTTTGTACTTACCTCTCTGGACTTTTCACATTAGCAGTTAAAGTTGTTTCATTTTGTCAGTTCATGACAAGCATATAGTTATGCAGAATGTTGTTCATCTGTCTATATTCCGGAATATTTCTACTCTGGAAATGCATGATTTTGTTCAATTAGTTTGTCTTTTTCCTCATTCTGCAGTCACCACTAGCCCGGGGGGTAGGCCATCTTCCCAAAAATGCTGTCATTGTCATATTGTCATAGAACAGAAAAAGATCTATTTTTTACAACCCTCCTGTTGAGGATAGCTACTGTAGATGATGCATTTGCACATTGTATGATTTTGGTTTAGTGTTCTACGTATTCTAAGGTTTAGAAGGTTTTGTTTCACAGGAAAAAAGTCATATGAGTTTACAAAGAATGAATAAATGATGATATGTTTTTCCTTGGATTAGATATACTTTTAATATTTTGGAAATTCACTTTCAGAAGTTCAGAGTTTTAGATCAATTTTTGGTTTGCTTTATGGTTTGATTTGTTGTTCAGTGCATTACCCTGCACTGGAGTCTCTTGGCTCTTTGTTACTGAACTGAAGGTTCTTGTCTTGCTGTCTGTGTGTCAGGTATTATCTTTCATTCATCTCGCTGGCTGTCTTTGTTCCTTTCAGTCTGTCTGTCCCTTTGTTTCTCAGTCTGAATTGTGAAGTAACCCCCACATCTAGCTTTTCTACTCCCTGCCCTCTATGAAACATTATCCCTTAGATAACACAGCTTTTGATTTCACATGCTGATATGTGTTTACTTACTGCTTTTAAAGTTTATTAGAGCAAGAAGGATAGTCAAATGACAACAGTGTAATCTACGTCATATGATAAGAAAGACACGTTAATAAAAAAAGGTAGCAGGATTTTGCCTTGAAAATATATTTGAGTGCCCACTTTTATATTAAAAATAAGGTAAAAATAAGATACACTGGGCTTCAGCAAATCTTTAAAGTCCAAAGTATAGTTGATGCAAATTTTGTCATTAGCATAGTACACGCTGTGCCCAATTTTTCCAAACGCACACACCCTGTCTGCTTAGTTTGGACATAAGCCTTTAATTTTTTTTTGCACTAACTGACAACTAACAACTTAAGATGCATTAAAGTATATCATATAAGGTGTTCATTGTGTGAAGTTATTTTGAGATAATCAGAAGATTATAAACAAATGACACACTTCCTAAAAATGAAAGTCAACGTGTCAAACAAGTTTATGCTGCGTAAACAATTATCTTTAACATCCATTTGTCCTGTGAATTTTCTCACACATTGACAAAAGCAGAATATATAAACAACTTTATTTTCTGCTGGATGATGTCACATGCAAAACAACCTAAATGGTTTGCATGTGACAAAACAAACAAAAAAAAATTAAATGTTACCCTTCTCAAACTCTCTGACAGTGCATTATCTGTATAGGATAAGTTGTTGTTAAAAAATCTTAAGATCTTAAGTAGAAGTCTTTATTAAACTGACAATAAATGGAATTATGGAACACATCTTTGGATGGAAACTATAAAACAGATACTTTGTCTTATTATTTTTGATTATTTCATAGCTCTCTGAAATGCTTGATTCTGATTGGTCAGTTGGGGTATGTTTTTCCCCAGTAATGTCCATCATATTTGAGGTTTCATGTCTCTCATACCACACAGAGGACTCTCTGTGTCACTCTCTCTTACGTCCTTCAGATACAGCTCATGCCATCTTGTATCTCACTTATCGACTGGTTTGAAAATGAAATCTAAGGACTTCAGTTTTAAAAGTACTGTAATATTATTGTAGTTATTGTTTTGTATAGGCTACATTTTAACAGATTATAACATCATAAACAAGATATTAACCCATTAAATCCCACCGATCACAACAGTGACTGTAAAAAAGTTTCTATTTATAAAGCTCTAAAAACCTTATTGACTGATGTTTTAGTGCACTTCCTGCAAGTATGGAAAAAATAAAGGGTCTCCAGGGCTCGAAATTGCGACCGTTTTGGTTGCATATGCTCTCAGAATTTAATCTGCGTGATCTCAAAATATATTTGGGAGCATTTGTGCGAGTGCTAGTAATTGTTATGGTGCGACTTGTTGCAGTTCTGGTGCCTCCGTCTCATGCGACATACATTCACACCAAATGCTTACTCAGCAGCAGAATCCACTCACTAAACACTGCACTTATTTGCAATCACACAAGTACATTATTTGCATGTGCTTTAAACCTTGCCGCTTAAACATTTCATACGCGTGCTGTTCTGATATGCGCTTACATTTGAAGCGAAAAAAAATACTAAAAAAAATAAAATAAAAAATAAAATAAATAAATACACACATACATACATCAAAAGCCCGTCAAACAGAACCTGACTACTGGAGTAAGTTATCTTTCATGTGTGGTTTGGCCCAGGGGTTTTATGTAGCATAATTTCACAAAGTCTGTCAGACCATTCTGTTTTTGCTTCAGATATTGAAATTATAATCTAATTTAAATCAGAAACGGATCATGCAGCATCTTTGTGTGGCTTAAGTTTAAAAAAGCAGTGTTTGCCTCTAATTTAAATGGCTACAGAGAGTTTGACCTGTAATAGAGAAAATAAACATCTTGTTCATGTACTCATGTTTTCATTCTTTCTTGTCCCTTTCTTAAGGCAATTAATAATTATTTTAAAAAAAAGCTTTCAAAATTAGCCCATTTGACTGGTGAAGCTATTAATCATCAGGATGTTGCTGGCCGTTCCTCTCAATTGGCAGTTGTGGTGCTCCTCAGTATTCATTAGGTGCTCTTAAATTTTATTTGGTGCTCCTAACTTTTTGAATTTGGGAGCACCAGTGCTACCACGTAAAAAAGTTAATTTCGAGACCTGGTCTCAATCAAATATGTGCAGTTTGACATGGTAAGTGCAAATTTTCACATGACTAGAGCAGTTTAATTCCTGTTTGCACCTTGATGGCTGCATCAAAGCTCCAAAATGAAAGGCTAGTAAAGTACGTTAACATAAAGATATGACAAATATTTTTGGAACACATTATCTTTAAGGTGTCCAGTATTAATATATGAATTCACATATATTCAGTTTTGTTGAGTGTCGTCATAGAATGAGTACACGTGTTGATGGTCACAATCGTGACTGGTGGGATAACAGTGAATTTAGATTTACAATATAAATCCAATTGTAGTTGTTGCTGAAAATTGCATTAAAATGTTTCAACGACACACAAGTATTGCACTAAATTAAAAGTTATTAAAGTTAAAGTTATTAAAATGTTACAAGTTACAAAATTGATGTTGTAAAACTGCTAGTACTAATATAAAAATTTGATGATATATGATACAAAAAAGTAAAAAAAAAATTGGATTTTATTTCAGTATTCTTATTAATGTTTTTTATTCATAATAGTAACCCTAGAATGTGAACAGTTTAAAGTAGCTGGGCTAAGATATATAACAATTTTTATGACTGTAGAAATATGTTAACTCAGTACACACAATATCCCACCGTTCACAATTGTGACTAACCATAAAACACAGTTTTTCACACACTTTCCAAAAAAATTTCAGAAAATAATAATTTATTATTTCAAAGGTTTACTAATGACACATCATTTGGATATTTTAATGTCAAATTTGGGATTAAATGGGCTAAAACAGTTTCAACTCAATATTTCATGTCCACGTAATTATTTATTTGGTGAAAGGTCATGAAATAAGTGGTCTGACTGTACCTTATTACTTATAATGTTTATCTTGTTTGAACTTGTTCATTCATCATCTCATAGACAAACTCATAGACAAACTGTTTTTAGTGGAAACAAAGCTAATAAAATATTTATTTTTAAATATTTGCATCCATTTGTTTATAGTATTACATAGTAGCCATGTAAAAAGCAGGATTAAGCATTAACACCAAACCAAAACCACAACCCCACCAAGTTAAACGTGGGAAATAAGATGACAAATGCATATATACAACTAAACAATACACACAAGTTAAATCTAATACAGTACATGTGGAAAACAACACAATAGTAAAGTCAGAATTCACTCAATACTGCTTATGAGTATGCTTGTGGATACTCAAATCCTTTTATTATTACCAATGGTGTAGACACAAAGAAAATAAGCTATTATTTACATATTATTAGCATTAATAAGAAGCTTAGTTTATTTATTACTTTTTTCCCCGCAAGTAGATCAATAAAATAAATTGTTTAAAAAGTTTTAGTATTTTTTCTTCAGTACAGTTTCATGAAGAGCTCATATTAAAGAGCTAATTTTTTGTTAAGTCAAGTTGTTAAGTTTTGTTACAGTCAAACCAAAATTTATGTAGACACCTTTAACATGTCTCACATTATCACAGTTTATTTGCTATAGTTTAGAAAATGGTACTAAAATATGACAAGAACTCAAGAGTTAAACTGTGTCACACTTTGCTACTGCGTAGGAACGAGGAATGAGGAGACGTGGACAAAACACAAACGATAGTCTTTAATAATCCAAACAGGGAATCAGAGGGCAGGCAGGAACACACACGTAGTACAAGAATTCAATATGTTGAAGACGTTCAACACCTGATAGAAAGCAAGGGGCAGACCACACTCTAAATACAGGACTAAACAAGGCAATTAACAAGACACACCTGAAATCAATGAACACAATGAAAAAAGGGATAAACTAGGTCACAGGGAGCACATGGGGAGGGAAACACACAACAAAACAGGTCCATATTCCTGGCTTAATCACCCCCCCTTCTGGAAGGTGTCCTCGCACTGTAGAAACAACTGGGGGAGGAATGGGTGAGAACTTGGGATGAGGTTCGGATGCCTGGAAGGGGAGGAGACGATGATGGAGAAGACACACGGGGGGAGGAGCCAGGGAAGAGACAGGAGGAGCCAAGGCAGACCAGACGTAGGGACGAGCCAGGCTGACGACAGGAGGGTCCAGGGCGGACCAGACAGAGACAGGAGGAACTTGGAGCAGGAGGAGCCAGCTGGGACCCAGGCCACAGCCAGGAAGGCGAACCATGGTGGAGCCGACTGAGGGAGGTGCCATGGATGAGGAAGGGTTGACAACTCCAGGGGGCCGACTGGCTGATAGCGGTGGAGGAGCCCGAGGCAGAAACGGAGAGCTGATGAGCCACTGTGACGAGGTGGAACGTGACGGTGAAGCCGGGGCGACAGGTGGAGCTAAAGGGATGGAGGAGCCTGATGAAGCCGGAGGGATGAGATGGTGGGCTGAGGGTGAGCAGAGGGGCTGCCAGACCACAGTGGTGGAGGAGGCAGAAGTGGGAGGGTGGGCAGGCATTTGTGAGCCTCCGGGCTCTCAAGGTTGACAGACAGTTCCAATACGGCCTCCATGGCCGAAACCAAGGCTGACAGGGGGCTGAGAGGGGGTAGATCGGCATATGAGTCCATTTCGAAAAACCCCCTCAACCTCCAACAGGCCCAGATCCAGAGATAGCACACCCTTAGCTATGGTGCAGTGAGCAGAGCTCCTCTCTGCGACTTCACCGGCCACGGGTTCTTTTCTCGTGGCGGGTGTCGTAGCCGGCTCCCGCACCTGGTCTGACATCACTTGCAGCTCCAGCTCCGTGCGGCGATGGCTCATCAGTCAATGGTGGGCTCAGGCTTATGCTCAGCACAGCGGGCAGATGGTGGGCTGGGCTCTGGATCTGGAGTGGAACTGGCGAGATCATCCTCAGGACAGGTGGTAAGTGGAGATTTGTTTCTCGCCAGTATCCACTCCACAAAGGTGGCGAAATCCTCTTGAAGGACGACGTCCGGGTAGTTGGTATAATTAGCGATCTCCAGAAAAAAGTCTGGTATGGCCCTCAAGAGATCTATCACCCTGCTTCAGCAGGAAGAGGTGGTTTTCCAGGCGGGTGAAGGCATCCATGGGGGAACTACGGAAACAAAAAATACTGTACAGAAAAAATGGAAATCAAAAGGGAGGGAAACAGCAAAAACTGACATTCGACACAAGACAGAAAGCAAGGGCCAGACCACACTATAAATACACGACTAAACAAACCAATTAACGAGACACACCTGAAATCAATGATAACAATGAAACAAGGGAGAATCTAGGTCACAGGGAGCACATGGGGAGGGAAAAACACAACAAAACAGGTCCATATTCCTGACAAACTGTCAGAACAAATTCATCTTGATAATATCAGTTAACTTTGATAGAAACGTATTTCTTCCATGACAACTCTCGGAAGATTTTAGCATGGTAATGGAAATGATAATGTTAAAGTATTTGGTCTTGGCGGAATAGATCTGCTACGCTGCAGCTGCTGAATTGCTGCTGCTGTTGGTTATTGCTGTAGTTATAGATTATTGCTGCTGCTGTAAGCAAGTACAGGAACCTGCTACTGCCAAAGCATATGGCGATACGGTGCTGTGAGTATTTAGGCAAGACAAGGCAAGTTTATTGATATAGCACATTTCATACACAATGGTAATTCAAAGTACTGTACATAAAAGAAATTAAAATAGTCTTAAAAATAATCACACCAATAAAAACAAGGAACGTTTAAAATGACTTAAAATTATGATGATTCATAAAATATAGTGCAATCAGTTTGGACATACCACAGTGCTCATTCAGTAAATGCACAACTAAACAGAGGAGTTTTGAGTCTGGATTTACATGTGGCTAATGTTTTAGCATATCTGATCTCTTCTGAAAGCTGATTCCAACTGTGGGCAGCATAATAGCTAAAAGCGGATTCCCCTTGTTTTGTGTGAACACTTGTTATTTCTAAATGACTTGATCCTAATGATCTGAGTGGTATGTTAGGTTTATGGTTTTAGTCAGAATCCTGGCAGCAGCGTTGTGGATAAGCTGCAGCTGTCTAATAGTCTTTTTGGGAAGGCCGGTGAGGAGACCATTACAGTAGTCCACCCTGCTGGTGATAAAGACATGAACAAGTTTCTCCAAGTCTTGCCTGGAAACAAAACATCTAATTCTTGCAGTGTATTTAAGACATACTGCTGCTGCACAAATAGCATATAAAATGACCCGACGCAGGTCTATACTGATGGAGCTGGAAGAGGTAGAGGGTTTCAGAGGAACTCTGAAAGCGCGCTGCTGCGAAAGGCTCGTATGAATGCCAACCAGCCATTTAAAGGTATAGGTGCAAACTCATTTGTTGCGTACGCCACTTGAACCAATCAGCTTGTGCCAAGTCGTATAAGGCTGTGAATGTCATCAGTCATGTTAACAACCCATCAGCCTGCGCCATCTAGAGTTTCATGAAAGAACTAAGCATGCAACAAAACATGGTCAGGTAAAAGTGGCTAATCAATTTTTTGGTTCCAGATTTTTTAGCAATTTTACTGGTAGACCACTGAGAATCCACTGAGTGACTGGTAGTTACACAAATAATGTTTGGGTATAATATGTCACAGTTTACTTTATTGTGCTATCCTCACAAAAAATAACTGTAGTGTCCTGCACCCACTAGTAAAAAATATCAAAAATTGTATGTGGTGTCTGAATAATTTTTGATTTGACTGTATAATATCTTTTAAAGACTTCACCAGAGAACAATATACTTTAGCATGTGACATTGATTTCATCAACCAGGATTTTTAGTCATTACTTGTTTTCGTAATTTGATGTGCAGAGTGTGCGTAAGTGAGAATTCACTGACAACGTGACTTTCATTATGTAGTGAATGATGAATGCTGTGATTGTAGTGTATGGTGATATGCTATGATGCTATACTTGCACAACTCATCTTTTTCCTAACGCTTCTGTGTGCAGAACAAAGAGAAAGAGCGGAAGGCACGGGAGAAAGAGACAAAGGAGCGTGAGTCACGTTACAGCAATGGTCACCTGTTCACCTCCCTCAGTGTTTCTGCCACCACACTCTGCTCTGCATGCAACAAGAGCATCACTGCAAAAGAAGCCCTCAGCTGCCCCAGTGAGTAACATGCATTATAGTTACACTAAAACATGATGATTGATGTCTACTTCAAAGTCTGTCATACACAGCCCCTTCTCAAAAAAGGTCACCACTTATTCTGTCATTGCATAACATTTACTGCTGTATTCACACATACTGTTATATCCTGAATCAGTCAAGGGTAGTTCAGAGGATGTTGCAAGTTAAGAAAGTGGAGCAAGCTAAAGAGCATGAAAAAGTTAAGAGAGAGAGAGAGGAATGGGTAAGAGACAAACTGAAAAAGCTTGAGATTAAAAGCTTAGGCTTGCCGCCTCAAATAAAGTGCAACAGATACATCTGATTTTGATGTGAGTTATAACATACATATTGTTCCCCCTTTTTGAGAAGGTAGTAGACATAGACAAGGTAGATTTTGCTGATGTTGAACGTGTTGCCAGCAGTGTGACTCATCTAAAAAAAATCTTTTTGCAGTGTGTTTTCGTGCAAAGCCTTAGGAAGTGATCGTTTCAATTACAAACAAGTTGGCCATTCTTTAGAGTGTAGTATTGATTCCAGAGGCATTACCAAAATGAGAACAATAATTCTTTTGGAAGATTTTAAAAACTGCATGCAGACTATTTAAATGAGCAAAATGTTTTGAATTGGTCCGCTGCTGCTCCTTTAGCTGATTTCTGTAGCCCAAGTCTTTACCTTTTTGTTTTTACTGTACAAAATGGTTTATTAATCGCCACAGTTGGAAGGAATAGAATTGTTAGCTTCTCAGCTAATGTGTGAAGATCAGGGTGTGTGTGGTTTGTAATGAATGGATTTGTATCTTTGGTAGGCAATTCTAGTCAAGATACTTTGTGACGCAGGTGCTGTTCAGAGTTTGATGAATGTATTATCAGCCAATTATCAGCAAGTTTACCTGAATCAGCAAACTGTACATTATATAATACGGCAAAAGGAAAAAACAATACCCTTTTAATATAACATATAAAGTAAAAATTAAATTTAATTAATTCAATAAAACTGCAATCAGCTATTGCTGGGGTCCAAGCACATTAGGAAATGGAATAAGTATTATATTTGAATTTGATCAATATTATATTCATTCGTCATATTTCACCCCCATTTCCTTTAATAAATCTATTTTACACTAGGTCCTGCCTCTCAGGACATTAAAGGAGAAGTCCACTTCTAGAACAAAACTTTACAGATAAAGTACTCACCCCCTTGTCATCCAAGATGTTCATGTCTTTCTTTCTTCAGTCGTGATGAAATTATGTTTTTTGAGGAAAACATTTCAGGATTTTTCTCCATATAATGGACAGATTTGGAGTTTGAACTTCCAAAATGTCCCCATTGAAACTCATTAAAACTGCAATTTTTAATCACAGTGCCATTTAACTGTAAAGCAATGCAGTTTTGTTAACAGGCTTTAATTCTGTTGGCAAGGCTTTAAAATTTAATTTTTCACAATTTTCTTTACCAGATAGTGTCATTTGTTTCAGGTTTGGCCTATAAAACAAATACTCATTTTATTCCTGTTTTCTGCTTCTGCATATTATAGAGCCAATTGGATAAATAATGCAGCTATAATTGTGTGGGTGTGTTGGTATGGATGTAAGAGTGTGGTTTCTATGTTTGTCATAAAAAATTGTGTGTGTGTGTGTGTGTGTGTACTTGTAATATTTGAGAGAGAAAAACTCTACTGCAAATCACAAATCCAACTACTGTGTGCACCAGTGGAGTTTTGCTGGCATCTAATGGGGAAAATCTGGTACTGCGCCCAGACAAAATCTTCCTGAAAGGTCATTTTTAAAGATATCAACCTCAAATTTAGAACACAGCTTATATTGATTATATTGATCCAATACAAATGTGATGTGGTCACATGTTATACCTTTCTATGTGGTTTCAGTCTACTAAATGGTCTGTTCATACCGAGATTGAAACGAATATGTGTCAGGCTGATACACACAAATGCCCCTTGAGCTGCTTTGCCATTCAGAGTAATCAGAATCTATGAACAATCTATTACGATTTTTTTAGTTGTTTACTGAAGGCTGTTTGTAGCAGTGGTTATAGGAATAGTTCACCTTACAAATTGTTGTTATTTGCGCACCTTCAGGTTGTTCCAAACTTTTGAATGCTTTGAAAAGAACTAAAGAAGATATTTGATATTGTTTTTGTCAATCCATTCATAGGCAATGGAGTCCAGAAGCTTCAGCTGCAAAAAGTACATGTAGTAGGGCCCCTTTGATTTCCACAGTGTGGAAAATGCAGATGGAACTGTGGAATCCAGTCATAAAAATGGAATTTACTGTATTAAGTTGAATGTCAAATTGACAAAATGTGAATGAATAAATCAAAAGTAGGGCTGTACATTTAGTCAAATTGCAATATGGACAAGTGTCTGTGAATAATGAACTGCAAAAAGACTGCTATTTAAAAATCAACTCTCAGAGCAACTCTTTGTCTCTAGAGCTGCTCTGAGAGTCACTTCACCAGCATTTCACCATTTAATTTCATGAAACTCTCACACAGAAAGTCAAAGATCTTCATTACAACCCGCCAAAATTTAAATCTGGTTTAAATTAAATAAAAATTGGTTTAGGAAATTATGATGAATCTTCATAGGGCACTATTATTGTTATAAGTGTAATAAATTCTTAAATTGTTAAAGGTTTTTGAATGAAATTGTGTAGACATCCTATTTGGTTACCAAAATTTAATTAAACCATTAAATATAATATGTTTTTATAGGGATTTATATAGGGATTTTATGGGTATACCTAAGATTGGTACCGTAAACCAGCTCCATGACATCATCACAAAAGAATCAGTAAGGTTTGATGTTGTTCACACACATATCACATATTTCATTAGAATTCATAGGAATTGCATATACGTAAGTTAATCAGCGATTTGATTTGTTCTTCATATAACATGATCATTTTGCTTCAGGAGACAACTCACAGGATTTCTTTAAACTGGTTGACATTGGCTTAACTCTGACCTAGGATTGAAAGAGACCTTGAAGGCATGTATCAGTCCATAAAATTAAAGGAAGTCATCTCTTCATTAGCACAGCACATTAGCAGAGCAGCTGTTTTTGCCTAGAGCAAATGCATTTATTCAGATGCAGGTGAATAATTATAGTTGTTAGGAGTGAGGGATTGTGGGGGTTTGAATACACTGTCACTGCTGATAACATGGTGGAGGTGAAATGGAGGAGGGGAACTGAGAGACTGACATTTACACTTATTGTGTACAATGAAGCTTTTGAATTGGTTTTATTTTCCCTCATGTCAATAAACCAGATAATTTACTGCATTAATATTTGAGTGGTCTTATGCTTAATTTCATAAATGCTTGAATGGGTTATATTTTCTTAATTTGTCTAAATTACATCAACCTACATTAAAAGGAAAACATAATTGTAGCTGATATGTTGTTTAATCTGATGTAAAACCTAAGTGCATGAACCCAGACAGATAATACATGGATTCATTCTGCATGGCCCTCTTTTGAAGTCTGTTGTTGTTGTACAGAATGGGGGTCTTTTGTTATCTTTATGTACAAAGCCCCCCTTTTGCCTTGTGCACAGCTGCTACCCAAAATCCTCCCCTCCTTTGTAACACCCGTAATCTGGAGTCTGAGCATCAGGGGATGGAGGCATTAGAAAGATTAGCACACAGTCTGTCACACACAACACATGCACACTATCTCACACAAATGCTCATAATAGAAATATAACCATATTTAATGGGTAATTCCATGCAAAAAGTAACCTTACCATCAAAAAAATACAGTTTTTACCAAAGGTTTGCTAACATTTGGTGGTTCAAATATCCATGTGAGGTCTCTCTTAAAGTTTTTAAAGTTTTTTTTTAATTTTTAGTGCATGATTTTCCATAGTCTGGTAAGTGCTATTTTCAGGCTTGTCACATCCATAACAGTACATATTCCTTATAAATAGACACATCAAAATTAAAATAAAATAACAATTATATGTTCTGTGAAGAGCCATCGCATCTCTATTTGTTTGGTATTATTGTGTCTGGTTTGTGCATTTTAATTTGCAGAAATCCTACAAAGTATGTAGTCTCTCAAAAACGGTGTCCTTTTTTGTCACATCCATAATGCACTGATATTTTTCTGATGTTTAGATTCTATTAACAAGGGTTCATTAAAATATTACCAGATGGTTTGGCATATTGGTAACACATACATTCTCTAAGCATTTATATGTCACAACCATGACGCAAAATGTCACATCCATAACGCTGGATTTGCCATGTTACAATTAATGATTACTTTATACAATTTACAAAGGCTTGTTTTATGAAATACGGGTTAATATTTAAGACATATTTATATAGCGCTGTATACAATACATATAGTTTTAAAGCAGCTACATATTAATAAACTGGATAAATAATAGTGTTATTGTCGTAAAACAATTCAATTCAGCTATTATAACAGCTATTATTCAGCTTTATAACAGTTAGCAGTGTCATCATTTAGCCTGTTTAGTTTAAAATTTGTAGTCAGTGAAGTTAAATTGATATAGTATAACTGAATATTAATTGTCTTTTTTAAATTCAGCTAAGCAAGAAAAATGTGGCAGTGGCAAGAAACCCAAACTTTATCAGGTGACAGTAATGAAGAAAAAAGAGAAACCAGACTCGGTGTGGGGCTGGTTATCCTCTGGCCAGTGGCAGTAGTCAGAGCAAACTAGGCAGATATATCATCCAGGCTGATTAATCAGCCAATATTAGGCCACTTATAAGATTATCAGCATGATAACAGCCAATAAACGTCCACTGATTAAGATTGATTTAGAAAAGTGCTAGATCCTTTTTTTTGTCTACGCCTGTACTGACAATGAATAATGAACATTTCACTATTTTCAAATCTTTTGAGTAAATATTGTATAAAATAGCTTTTATTTCTCATCGTGTTAAACTTAAAACATTAAGCATTCCTGTAGTTCAAACAATTGAGCATGCCGCAATAGAGACACCCAAGGTGATGGGATTCCCAAAGAATGCATGAGCTAAATGTATGCCTTGAATGCACTTTGGATAAAAGCCAAATGCATGACTGTAAATATAAATTCATTAATTGTTATTAAGTTGCTATTAAAGTCAGTTATAATTCGGCTGTTATTATTGTTTATACTAAATTAAAATTACTTTTGTTGAAAAGTGCTTCTCATTAGAAGTTTGGGAAGATGGTTGGTGCATGTTTAGTTCCCACTCGAACTTTCATTCTCTAACTTTGCAGCACAGTTTGGTAATCATAATCATAATAAGCCATATCACATTTTTTTTTTTAATTAATCATGCACCCCCACTGTCTGGCCAGCTGAGATTTTGGTATTGAGATAGAGGTTAGTACCACAGCACACTGTGAGTGTACAGTGGAAATCAAAATTAGAGAACAACCTAGAATTTCCTAAATTTCAAGGTCATGGCTTAGTCCAGGGGTGCCCAAACTTGGTTCTGGGAGCTGTTTCATAAAATAAGCTAAGAAAAGTGGGTATTAAAGTCAAAACCTGACTTGAAATAACCTCTCAATTCAATCAGGACTAAAGCGGTTTCATAAACGGCAATTTAAGTTCATGCAATCGCACTAATTTGATCCAGGTTCAGTGAGTCAAGATAATGTCAGCCCTTAATGTCGATCATGGATGAAATCGATCCACCATTGCATTGTTGGACATTAAATATGACACATGTAGAATTTTAATCCTACATATAAGTGTATTTTTATGATAGCAGTAACTGTAAATCCTCTTACCGATTAAAATGTAGTCTGTTTTCTATTATTTATTGTCATTTTTAATTTAAGTGATTTTAACTTTTATTTAGTGTTTTCAGTGCTTCAATGTTTTAAAGAGCAATTTTAGATTGTAATGTTTTAATGCCCTACTAATAATCATAAAGCTACAGCTGTCATAAAACCCTGCATTGCTAGAAACTGCTGATCAACTAAATGCGCAAACAGCAACTATGTTAAAATGTTTTCATATGTCGTAAAAAAAAGTAATTTTGGACACAGTTCATTAAATATAATCGGCTGTAGCCTATATTTTTATTTATTTGATTGCATTTTGTGTGTACTTTTATTTTTGACTGATAATAAAGTAATTGTATTATATAAATAATTGTATGTGAGAGAGGCAGTGGTAATATCAGTGCATTCCTGTTGGTCAGTGTTATAAGAACTTAGCTTAGTTTGACAGTTAGCCTGCTCCGGACCAGGTTAGTTTCCCAGCATAAGTGTGCTATGGTAAATTTGCTTTCTGAAACTAAATCAAGTGACAGTGAGTCAGACTAACTGAAATGAGCCTGGTTTATTTGGTAAATTTGGCCCCCTGGAGGGCCGAGGTCCTGCAGAGTTTAGCTCCAACATGCCTCAACACATCTGCCGGGAAGTTTCCAGTATGCCTAGTAAGCTGGTTTAGGTGTGTTTAATTGGGGTTGGAGCTAAACTCTGCAGGACCGAGTTTGGGCACCCCTGGCTTAGTCCTTTTTGAAGTTATCCTAACAGAAGTGGAAGGGCAGTTTATTGTTTTTGTAAATTAGTTGTATTCTTAAGTACAGAATAACTTAAATAAGTTGTTTGAAAAACAACTCTGATCAAAATTAGAGAACACTTACAGATACCTCCAAGTTATTGTTGTTAATCTGGCATCTGGTGATAATTTACTTAATTATCTGACAAACCCTCTTTAAATAGCAGCATTCTTCTTATTTTCACTGAGATTGCAAGATGGCTCTAAGGTGACTGAAACTCTGTGACAAGAGGTTGTCTAGATGAATGCCAAAGGGATGACCCTTTCAACCATAAAAAGAGAAGTTGGTAATTCCAAATCTGTGATTTCTCGAATATTGCAGTTTTATAATGACACCAATTCATTCAAGTACCCCAAAAAGACTGATTGTCCACATAAGACAAATGCACAAAAAGATAGGATTATGCAGAGACTCTTAATGGGGAATTAGTTCAACACTGCAGCTGGAATTGCTAGCCAGTTCAGTGCTAGGATCTGTCTGTTAACGCATGTTAGAAGCGTCTCCCAGTCGGCCTTCAATTTCAAAAAAGATAATGCCCCATCACACTGCAAAACAGGTAAAGCAGTTCCTTGAAGCTAAGAACATTGAAATAATAAAATGGCCGGTCCGGAGTCCTGATCTAAACCAGACTAAAAATCCTTGGTGACAAAGTTAAGGCTAAGAAACCCACCAAACTATGGAGGAGAGTGAAAGAAGAGTGGACCAAGAGTAGACCAAGTTCACACCAGCGCAGTGTGAGAAACTAGTGGTATCCTGTGGTTGCAGATGTGCTGAAGTCATTGAAAACAAGGGCCTCTACAGTTCCTGCTAATTTCTGACAGCTGTAACCCTCCGTAATTTTTGTTCTAATCTTTTTTTTGTGCTACAGTGGTTACTGTTCTCTAATTTCGATTATTGTGTTTTCCACAAAATAAAGTTTTTTGTTAAAATGCCTTGGATATTTTGTTAAACATGTTAGTAGAACAGTGGTATTCTAACAGCTAATATTCCTACGAAATTTAGAGCGATGAAGATAAACAATATTTCTGAAAAATAAGAGTATTTATAGATTGTTCTCTAAATTTGATCTCCACTGTGTGTTCGCATTATTTGGACCCAGAAATGGTGACGTGTGACATCAGACATAACGACCGGTTACACAAAAAGAACTTGTATCCATCTACTGGTGTAACTGTGTAAACTGTAAAGTCACAGAAAAATCAATAATACCTCTAAGAAAAGCAATGACAGCCTGTCTGCAATGTGCAAACACAGATAAGCAAAGTGGTGTATACACTGAAAAGATCCAGTGTTGTTGGACTAAGTACCAATACTTGGAATGTTGTTTTATCAATGTAATATAAGGACAGGAACTAACTGTTGTATAACCTACGGTTCCACTGTGACTAAAATAGGCTACAGATGAGATTAATTCCTGACTCAAAGTCAAGAGGGGTCCAATAGCATTGACTGGAATCTTGTGGTTCAATCAATGAAGGTCAGATGGTTGTCTAGATAGCTCTAATCCTCTAATTCCAGTCAATGAGTGTGACCTTGTCAACTTTCAATATCACTGACTGGCTTTTTTTTTTAAACAATGCTTTCTAGCTTTGTGTAAAGTCGGAAGGAGAGTGGCTTGTTTAACAGAATGACATTTACAGATTAGTTTTTTTATTGACCATATTTTCACATTTTTTCCAAAATGTTTATTGCATGAATTGACATTAGAAACATTGTAAAAAAAGGCATAAGTACAATTTTATTCATTATTTTTTATTATTATTTTGTATTTATGTATTTATGTTTGTATTTATGGTTTATATATACACAGTTATGTATGACATTGGTCCTCATGATGATGACTTTTTTTTTTGAGATTCAGGAAATGATAAAAGGTTTCTGTGGGTTTTTCTGCTTAGGGTTGGGTTAAGGGTGGGGGATAGAAAAGGCAAGTATGTGTGTGTGAATGTGATTATATACACTTGCTTGTCCAGTGAATCAGATACAGAGCTCAGAGATGTCGCCTGGAGCTGCTGTTGACCAGAACAAAGATACGTCTGTTCACAGGAGAGATGACACTGACTCCCACTGACACTCAATACACAGAAGAGATAACACACCTTCTCTGTGCTGCATTTGCTGTCTAACATTTGTGTGGAAATAAAATTATCTGATCAAGTCTCCATGATTGTGAGATCAGAATTCAGTCTTATTGAATTAATTTAAATAGCCTTTGTTTCACCATTGGGAAATCAGAGTGGCACTGACTGAACTAATTTCATTTATGTAATTTATGTAATTAAAACAAAGGTAAAATGACAGCTTTTGTAACACCAATCAAATATTTCATGAAAACATTGGTATGTAAGAAATAACGTACTTGGGGCCAGGGTGATCAGGGCAGTGAGCGCAAGATTGTCCCTCTTATTACATGGTTGCTTTCCAAATATATAAATGCACATTAACTATTGATTTGAGTTTGATTTAATTATGTGGGAAAGATAATAGGGAGTAATACAAGAGACAAGTAACTAGCTCAGCTATGTTGGAAATCAACCACAGTCAAAAGGATTCATTAAACAGTAATAATCAGTAACGTTCTTTCTTGTTTCTTTATCTTAACAGCTTGCAATGTGACCATTCACAACCGCTGCCGTGACACACTGGCCAACTGCGCCAAAATGAAACAGAAGGTAAGAGGCAATAGAGGGAGGATAATTAACTAATGAGTATAACACTGAGCTGGTGACCAAATGTTTGTCTGATTGGCATATAAAATATCAAAAATTACAGTTTCACATTAGATTAAATGTTATATTTTTGTCTAGAAGTCAACATTGTGATCAGATGGATGCAGGGAGCTAGTGTTCGTATGGAATCCAATAATACAGATTGATAAATGTCAACTAATTGTCTGTATTAACTAATAGGCAATGGAGTAGACTTTCATAACATACTGACACCTAGAGGTAGTAGAGAAAACCTAGATAAAGGGTTAGTTCCCCCAAAAATGAAAATTCTGTCACATACTCACCCTCATGTTGTTCCAAACCCATATGACTTTAGTTAATCTTTAAAGGGGACATCTGATGCCCATTTTCCACAAGGTGGTATGAGTCTTAATGAAATATCTGTATCATACTTTGGTTAAAATTCCTCAATGGTTGTGTAAAACAACACCCTTTTTACCTTCTCAAATACAGCTCTGTTCACAGCTCTGCTCACCATGCCCTATTTTCATTGGAAGAGGGGAAAAAAAGGAGCGAATTGATTTTTATCATTGCAGCATGGTTGTGTCCACACACTGCTAAGACACATTTATATGCAAACACCATGTAAAAGTGATTTTTGTATCCAGTGTCCCCTTTAAACCACTGATGAAGAAATGAGAGATTTCTCTCATACTGTAGGTCAGGGGTTTTCAACTCTCCAGGTCCACTTTCTTGTGGGGTTTAGCACCAACAAATTTAGCACCAACAAATTTAACAGCCTGTAACTTTTTAGTAATCCTGAATACCTTGATTAGCATGTTAAGGTGTGTATTATTAGGGTTGGAGTTAAAGGGAAGTGGACCTTGAGGGCCAAAGCTGAGAACCTCTGCTGTAGGTACTTATGGCTGAGAATAAGTAAGGAGTACTCAAAATTTAGTTTAATAAATGTTTTCATTTTTGAATCAACAAATTCATTTGTTTAGGATAGTTTAGCATATTACATTGCCTAGTTTCACAAATTGTTAAATCTATGTGATTATTTCGTTGCATTAATTCATATGAAATCATATAACATATTAATGAATTGTAGCAACAGAGGCTGGCTCTGGTCAGGAACGCCGCAACTTTACATAATGTGGCCCTCCGAAGCAAAAGTAAGTTTTTCTTTGTCATTTCTCACATCTTTTTATCTAATATTTATAGATTTTTTTTTCTTTCGTATGACCGATTCCTGTCACTAATTCATAATAATAATAATAATAGTAATAATAATGCAGCTTCTTTAAACCAATAACTGTTTAGTAACTAGCTGCAATATAGTGTCATCTGATGTGCAATTTTATTGCAGTATGTTGCTGTGGTGTTTAAACAAGTTTTCTTTTAAAAAGAAAAAATTTTATTTAGTAGTATTTCCTTTTTTTCAGATCCAATATTAAAGGAGAGGCCGAGTTCAGCCATTTACCCATCAGAGACGTTGAGACAGTCTTTCCTCGGTTCCCGCAAAGGACGCTCTACACTGTCCCTCAACAAGAGCGTCTCCACCAATAACATTGCAGGGTAAAGAATCTGATCCCAGCAACACAGTGTGTTAATTATGTGAATTGTGTTGTAGTAAGAGGAAAGGTGACTTTTTTTATTACTGTGTTTGAATTAAATATCATGTCAAATCAAGTATAGGAAATGTAAATAAAAGTAATGACAGAGTGATGTCATATAAGTTAGGAATAACTGATGAAAGCCGCTGAATTCATGAGTCTGTGGCTCTCAGCCGTGTTCAGCAGCAGCTTCTCTATAGCATATATGTATGTTTAACTGCTTCAAAAATGCTATTGTTACCACCTTGCTATTCTGAAATGTCACTAAAAACTACATTTTGTGGATAGGCATGTTTCTGTATTTGTGCAGAGAGAGGGAGAGAAAGAAAGTGTCCTTTCCATAGATAAAATAGTAATAAAAATTAATATAGTGGTTTGTCAACTAACCAGAATATGGCATTCAACAACTTTGCGGTATAAATTAAGAACATAATTATAGTATATGAGAATTAAATGCAGCAGTAAAATATAGATAAGCTGGAGACAACAAATATGAACTTTTCTAGAGTTTTGAATATATAATTCCATTTAGATACATATGTTAAGATGTGTGGGGATCTTTCCTCATATTTACCACAAAGAATGTGGTAAGAAGACTCTCTTTTGTTAGTGTTCCGCATTTAAAAACTTTTCTTCAAATAGTTATATGGCCTGCCATAAGTGCTTGGCCACTAATTTTTTTAACTATTTTTTAGAATATCTTTTTAACAAAAAAAAAATATAGAGTTTTTTACATGAGAGTAAGATTGTTGTGGTTGTTGTTGTTGTTTTTTACAGCTCCTCTACAAAGTTCTCATTCACTAATGCTTGCTTGTTTTTGTTTTTCTGACAGAGGTCTGAATGATGATTCTCCTGTCGGACTGAGACGGATTCTGTCTCACTCCACTGACTCTCTGAACTTCAGGAACAGAGCCATGTCCATGGAATCCCTCAATGATGAAGGTACAACTCAAGACATGTATATATACAGTGCCTTACATAAGTATGCATACCCCTTCATTTTTTTCACGTTTTGTTATGTTGCTGCCTTATGTTAAACTGCTTTAAATGACTTTTTCCCCACATCAGTCTGCATTCCATACACCATAATGACAAAGCAAAAACAGAATTGTCACAACTTCATAAATTTATTAAAGATAAAAAAATGAAAATAAGTACATTGCATAAGTGTTCATACCCTTAACTCAGTACAGTCTTTTTGGGTATGATGCAGCAAGATTTGCTCATCAGCATTTGTCAGTTATCTGACATTCGTCTCCTTACCTCTTTACCTCTCAAGCTCTGTCAGGTTGGATGGGGGTAGATGCACATTTTCAGGTTTCTCCAGAAACATTTGATTGGGTTCAAGCTCAGGCTCTGGGGAAATTCACAGAGTTGTGAATATAAACCAATCTTGCTATGTGCTTTGGCTCACTGTCCTGATGGACGGTGAAACTTCTGCCCAGTCTGAGGTTCTGAATGCTCTGGACTGGGTTTTCAGTGAGGCTATCTCAATATTTTGGTGCATTGAACTTTTCTTCTACTCTGACGAGTCCCTCAGTCCCTGTTGCTGAAAAACAGCCCCACAGCATAAGGCTGCTTCCAGCACAATTTACTATTGTTGAAACCATTGTCATGTTTCCTTCAAACATGATGATTGGAATTGAGGTTCATCAGACCAAGGCCCTTCTCCATGAATTGCTCAGTTTGACCAGGAGGCCAGTTCTAGGAAGAGTCCAGGTTGTTTCAAACTTCTTCCATTAAGGGTCACAAAGATTACATGCTTCTGTGAACCTTCAATGCAGCAGATTTTTTTTTTTTTTTTTGGCCTCAGGGTTTGGTTTTTGCTCTGATATGCGATTTCAGCTGTTAGACCTTTTATGAAGATGTGTGTGCCTTTCCAAATCATGACCATTCAAATGAAATGGCCACAGGCTAACTTCACTTGAAGTGTAGTTAAAACAATGTGAATGCTCCTGAGCTAAATTTCAGGTGTCCCAGATACTTATGCAGTGGAATCATTTAAGTTTTTTATTCTTAATGAAGTAGCAAAGATGGTAAAAACCTGTTTTTGCATTGTCATACTGGTGTATGGAGTGTAGATTGATGTGGGGAAAAAAGTAATTTAAAGCAGTTTAACATAAGGCAGCAACATAAAATCTGAAAAAAAAGAATACTTTTGCATATATATATATTTTTGTTTGTTTGTTTGTTTGTTTGCTGTGTTCTCACAAACATTTTTGCAGGAGAAATGTATTATGCATCAATGTTGGAGGAGCTGGAAAAAGATGGGAAGGATTTTGAGGCAGATTCTTGGAGTCTAGCTGTGGACACATCTTATCTACAGTCTCAACGCAAAGACGTCATCAAGAGACAAGACGTCATATATGGTGAGACTCATTTTTTTATTTTCATACACTTTTATTGTCAACTAGTTCTGGGATGGATGTTATGTTGCTACATGCATGCAAGCCTCAAAAACACTTACCAGAATCAGTGTTTGGCATCTGATTTCGGCCGCTTGTAAATGCATGTCTAAATCCAATCCACACCTGATTAAACCTCAAACACTCTCTGATTCTCCTCTTAATGTTTCGACATTGCAGTCTCTCACATCTGCCTGCCAAATTACCAATCTTAGTTACGCAGTATGTGAAGCGATCCAGTGAGCAAGTAAGTTTTGGCTCTGGTGAGGTGTTAAGGCCTATTCACATTGGTCCTGGGCTATTTCCAACTGTATACCTCCCTTATCCAACACATTAATTTAATGTGTCTGTTAACAAGTCAGCAAGTTAAATCAGATGGCAATAAATAGATAAGACAAAATATTTGGATCTGTGCATAATCCTTAGCGTAAATGCAGCCTTTGTACTACTGTAATGTATGTGCTTTTCAATAAATCAGTGCATCTGTGTCTTTCAGAGCTGATTCAGACGGAGTTCAACCATGTGCGTACGCTGCGGATCATGGAGGGGGTGTTTCGCCGAGGAATGCTGGAAGAGGTGTTGATGGAGATGGGTGTAGTTCACGCCATCTTTCCCTGCTTAGATCAGCTGCTGTCTATTCACTCAAATTTCCTGAGCCAACTACTGCAGAGAAGAAACAATAGCCTGGCTCCCAGCAGCACCCGCAACTTCACCATCCAAAAGCTTGGAGATATACTGGTGGAGCAGGTGAATTTCTAACATACAGCTCACATAAGAACAGTTGGTACTTGCTATAATAATAACAGTATAATAATAACAGTAAATTATGCATAATTACTAGCAGCTAATCATTAACCAAGCCCTGTTCCTAACTCTATAGTAAGTATGTTGTTAATAATTATTACTTATTACTAATTAATAATTATTAGGACTTATGTAATTACACCATAACGAGATTACCTTAACGTGTGATGACAAGTATGTACACTATTTTTTTAAGATACGTAAAAGGCTTAAAAATGTAACATTACTGGTCAATTTTATGTTGTAGAATAAAATGTAAAAATTATATTTAGCTTAAAAAAATATAAATCAATATTGTAAGCACATCATAGTGAATCAGATAAGGTGAACACTCTTTTTAAGCACTTTTAATAATGGAAGTTTGTTCATTTTTTGTAACTAAAAATATTTATGGTCTCAGGGTTTATATGTAATGTAAAAATGAAGACAAAATATTAAGAAGAATTGCACTTGAAGTGCACTGCAGAATGATTTTCTTAGGATCATCAAACGATGTAACGCCAAGCCAGCAGAGGGAGCCCTGACCCATGAACTGACTGTTGCTGCTCCCTCTGCTGCCTTGTTGGTAACTTCCTGTTTGGTGGCCATAAAGGGAGGCCATTTCCAAACAGACAATTGCGAAGTATTGTTTTGCTCTTGCGGACTCTACCAAGCGTTTATCCCTGTTTTCTTTGCTCTGTTTTTGTCATTGCCACGGTTTTGTTTATTGTCATAGTTTTGCTTTTGTTTCTCGCCATAGTTCTGTCTAGTTTTGCCATCGTTCCTTGCCTTGTTTATTTGTTACTTTTCGGACTGCTCTCTCTGGTTATTGGACTGTGCCTGTTTTGTGGATTACGCTATTGTTTTGTCTTCGTCACTCTGTTTGTTGGATATTGACCCTGCCTGTTGACTACGATCTGGTTATTAAAGCTCGCACTTGGATCTTATACGCTTCCTACGAGTCCTCATTACAAACGATCAGACATAGAATTTCATTTATTTATTATTATTGTTTTGATTTTACATTATTCATTTATTTGGCCTCAACAGTTGTAACAGATATAAACATAGACTAAACACACTTATATGGACATAATACCTTGCACCCTTCAGAGTGCTTAGTTAAATTGTTCCTGCTTTCTGTGTGCACCTTAGCCATTTGTTTTAATTCTGACATTTTTGACCACATCAGTTCTCAGGTCAAAATGCAGAAGACATGAGGAAATGCTATGTTGAATTCTGCAGTCGGCACTTGAAAGCTGTAAAACTCTATAAGGAGCTGTTGGCCCGTGACAAGAGGTTCCAGCAGTTCATACGGGTAAGAGTGCACCCAGAGAAAGACATGCATGTTAGCATAAGGTTCTAGTGAATTTTTTTGTTTTTTGCCTAGAATGTGTTTAATAAAATATATTTTTTAACATTTGTGCTGCTGTAAAGCGGGTAAGCAGGGGTTCCTTACTGCGCCGCCATGGTGTCCAAGAATGCATCTTGCTCGTCACTCAACGCATCACTAAATACCCTGTGCTCATCAAGCGTATTCTAGACAACACTAAAGGTAAGACTACTTAGACATGTAGTCCAAAATTTCAGCCAATCTTTGTTTTTCCCATGTCTGTCACCAATGGAGTCTTGATTTCTTGCCACTATTGCCTCTGGGTTGCGTAGTTGGGGACATTAAATATTTAGCAATATTACTGAATTAACTGTACAGACACTAATGGATAAGAACTGGATGGAGCTGGATGATGACATCACTGTTTTCTACAGGGGTGCTTTACTACTGAATTAAACTATTCTTTTAACTGAAGATCTTTACACTTTACACATATATTACACCTTTGTTATTCTTCATACAGTGGACTACCAGTACAATTGATACAAATTTGGGACCAAAATTTTTTCAGACACTTTGTCCTGACCAAGTGTTTTTTCTTTAATTGCTAATGCAACCTTTTTAGACCACAGACTGAACAAAATTAAGCATTGCTTGGTAATTGGTCAACAAAGTATTGATAGTTGTGTAAATATTGTTATACAAACAGTTTAGGTCTGAATTTTTGGTTGACTATAATCCATTACATACCTTTCTATCAAAGTTATCTGACATTATCAAGATGAATTTGTTCTGACACAGTTTCTTAGAAGAAAGAGTTCTTGTCATATTTTATTACCATTTTCTAAACTATAGTGAATAGATTGTGATGATGTGAGAAACTGAGAAGGTGTCTGAATAAATTTTGGTTTGGCTGTAAATAAACCATAGCTAATCATACAGTAGCTACATTTACATGCACCCAATCTGTTTGTAATTGGATTGATGGCTTATTCAGATCGAAAAGCTTTCATGTAAACACCTCAAATGAAATTTTGATCAAATTGAAGGAGTGCGGTAGAACTGAAGAAATCTAATAAATAGGAAACAACTAAGCATGTAAAAACTTGACTATGACTTGACTATCTTCTAAATCGCATTCAAAAATACCTAGTACCTTGTCTAGTGCCATGATGCATATGTTTAGTAGAGGCTTTTTATTGTAAAAATGTCTTTTTAAAGTTGTTTTACAATTGTTTTTTACGAACATGTATATGTTTATTTATGTCTTTTGAACTGATCAGTAAGGAGATTGAATATTTACTAAAGGCAGCAGCTATTTGCACTAAGTGTAAATAATGATAGAGGCTATTTGCACTAAGTGCAAATAGCGATAGATGCTATTTACACTAAGTGCAGAGAGCAATAGATTCTATTTACACTGTTAAAATAGCAGTATTATCTGCTATTTATACTACTTATAGCAAATAGTGGCAATTATCTGAACCTCAGTATTGTAGTACATTATAAAACAGTATGCAATAATAACGTATTGAGTGCAAATTATCATTTTAATTTAGATTATTAAATAGATGCCACCTTGGAACAATATAAGCCCTCCCTAATCGATTCAAACAGGGGTCGATCATGTCAAAATGGCATGGACTTTACTATCAGCGCCACTGGAGCTGTTGTTAGATTATCGTCTTTCATAGTGTTGACTAGCCCAATCACACATTGGTGGGCCGAGTTAGTGTAAATAGCCTCCGCCAACAAGGCGGATATTTGCACTTAATGTAAATAGACACTTGTTTACTAAATATTTGCTATAAAAAAGCTTTTATGTATTTTTTTTTTTATGTTCATGTCATTCCAGACCTGTAAGACCTTCGTTGATCTTCAGAACACAAATTAAGATATGTTTAATGAAATCTGAAAGCTTTCTGACCCTGCATAGACAGCAACAGTACTACCACGTTTAAGGCCCAGAAAGGTAGTAAGGACATTGATAAAATAGTCCATGTGACATCACTGGTTCAACCTTAATCTTATGAAGCTACAATAATACTATTTGTGCGCAAAGAAAACAAAATTAATGATTTTATTTAACAATTCCTTCTCAACCGTGTCAGTGCTTGACAAACATGACAGTACAACGAATGTGTGTGGTTCTGCTGATGCAGGAGCCGGTGTTCTGATGGAGAATCCTGATGTGTTGTGCCTTGTTTGCGAGCAGAGGAATACACACTCATACGTCATGGTACTCTCACGTACGCTCATCAGACTGACAAGGAAGTGAAGAAATTGCTGAATAAAGTCGCACAAGAGCTTCATAAAATTAAGGTTGAACCACTGATGTCACATGGACTATTATTTCAATGTTCCTACTAACTTTCTGGTCCTTGAACGTGGTAGTACCGTTGCTGTCTATGGAGAGTCAGAAAGCTTTTGGATTTTATCAAAAAATATTGTGTTCCAAAGATGAATGAAGGTCTTAAAGGTTTGGAATGACATGAAGGTGAGTAATTAATGACAGAATTTTCATTTTTGGCCGAACTATCCCTTTAAGGTATGTCATCAAGGCCAAAATAATAGTCACTGGGCACTGTGTATGTGCTGAAGTTTTCTTTGCAATACATAAATGCATATGCAAACAAAAATGTCAGTCGGACTGCAAAGGTTAGGGTTCATATAGACAGAACCTTCAGAATCTGAAATCAGACTGGATTCATTCAGATTGATGAAAATTTGTGCATGTAAACAATATGCCTAGTGTGTCATCCTTTTATGGCAAACGCTTCAGTTGAATTACTTTATGAAAATCAGCATCAACAGGTATTGGATGCAATAGAAAAGGGGAGCCTAGTCCTCATTAACCACTTAGTTCATGTAAACAGCCCTGGGTTTTCCTTTGCTCAGATATGAGGTGATCTGAGAACAAATTTTATTTCATTTCACAGGTAGTGAAGAAGAGAGTAAGTCTCTGGCTGACTCACTGACGCTGATCCGGGAGCTGCTATGTTCCGTGGATCAACAGGTTCAAGAGTTAGAGCGAGCACAGCGTTTGCAGGAGATCCAATCCCGTCTGGACCCACGAGCTGAGACGAAAGTTAAGGGTGGAGGAGTGTTTGGTGGAGGAGAGCTGCTGCGCCGTAGACTCATCCATGAGGGAGCACTGCTGTGGAAGACTGCTCAAGGTTCCAGACTCAAAGGTGCCATTAGTGTGTATGTATGTGAGTGAGTGAAATAGTTGGTATATGGGTAGATTTATCCGTAACTTTTGTGTTTTTTTCTGTATAGATGTGCACGTTTTGTTAATGACAGACATCCTGGTGTTCATGCAAGAAAAAGACCAAAAGTATATTTTTCCCTGTCTGGTGAGTTACTGCACTCTATTGGCTGACTATATATATTATTATTATTCACATAAGTATGAATTGTACTTCAATTATAATTCATATACTTTAATTACAGTCTAATTTGTCACAGCCAAATGTATTTGGCTTTTTTTTTTCTCAGATTATATTTATGGTTTGGTTCAAACCTCACATTTTGATTTATTATTAATCAAAAATATTTATTTTCCTACAGACAAAAACGTTTATACAAAGTAAAAAGATTGTTTGTAACCCTGGACCACAAAACCACTCTTAAGTAGCACTGGTATGGTTAAGTAAAGATTATGTTCCATGAGGATATTTTGTAAATTTCCTACCGTAAATATATCAAAATTTAATTTTTGATTAGTAATATGCATTGCGAATAACTTCATTTGGACAACTTTAGAGGTAATTTCCTTAGTAATTTGATATTTTTGCCCCCTCTGATTCCAGATTTTCAAATAGTTGTATCTCTTTCAAATATTGTCCCATCCTATCAAACCATACATCAGTAGGAAAAGTTATTTATTTAGCTTTATTATTGACTGGTCCTTATGACTGGTTTTGTGGTCCAGGGGGACATTTATTATAAAGACAATATATTTATTATAAAGACCAAAAACCATACTTCAGTATATTTTCTTTATGCCAAAATGTTTCTTGTAGGTAGGTCAATATAATATTTATTTTTTTATTTTTTACAACTTAATTTCACCATATAAAAAGCTTAATTAGCTATAATATGAAAATTGAATTTTAACTTAAATATAAAACTAAGAACATTTAGTCAGTTTAATTTAGTTTACTTACTGTAAATAAAGTCAACTTAAAAAAAAAAAAAAACTTTGTGATATCTTTTTAAAACATGCATGATCTTCTGTCATAAACTAATAAAAAAAACGCCAGCAGAATAAAACCCACAACAATTTCTGCAGTCAGTAAACACTGTTTAAACAAAATTGTTTCCTCTTTATGCTTTTAGACATACTGAACAAAAGAAATTTAAAGTGAAAATTGAAAGTTATTAGACTAGTATTAAATGCACTTTTTAAGAAATGACACAGTCGGTTCACTTTTCTCAGTGCATACCTTTCTCTTTTCACAGGACAAACCGGCAGTACTGTGCCTTCAGAATTTGATTGTGAGAGATATAGCCAATCAGGAGCGAGGAATGTTCCTCATCAGTCACTCCACACCTCCAGAGATGTACGAGCTGCATGCCGCCTCCAAAGAGGACAGAAACACTTGGATGAAGCTCGTTCAGCAGACAGTGAGCAAGTCAGAGTCAATTCACAATTCCTTCCCCTCAATGCACTGCTGAAATATCTCTGCACAGTCAACAGCAAACACTTAATCTCTATATTTCTCTTGTGCAGCTGTCCATCAAGAGAGGATTTCCCTCTGATTGAAACTGAGGACAAAGCTTTGCTACGACGACTAAGAGGTTTGTATCAAAATGGAAATCCAGTACTCAACTCTATCTACTGTCAAACCACAGTTGCTTTGCTCAGCTTTCTTTCATTTTTGGTTCATTTCTTTCTCTAGCTGATATCCAGCAGAAGGATCGTGAAGTTTTGGAGCTGTTACAGGAGCGTGTGACATTGTTCTCTGATTTGGTCGAGGCCACTGGAGGTCAGAATGTTAACGTTCCCACAAACTCCAGAAATATATTCAGAGCAGATACGCCCTATGCTCCCCAGGCTGAAAAGCTACTGAGTGACGCCATTGTTGAGGGTAGGCAGAGGAGTGTACAGCATTATAGAGAATACAGAACTTGTAATGAAGGACATTAACACTGCTTTGTTATTTATTTCGAATTTCAGTGGACAGACTCAGTGAAGTGCTGTTGGGTTCCTGCACTGAGCGTCCACAGTCCTGCAGATTGAATGGTGAATCAACAGATGTACAATTCACCTCTAAAACAGGTACCATATTTGTCATTGGCATACATTGTGATCTATGTTAAAATATTAACTACACTGACCAAAATTATAAATGCAACACTTTTGTTTTTGCCCCCATTTTTCATGAGCTGAACTCAAAGATCTAAGACTTTTTCTATGTACACACAAGGCCTATTTCTCTTAAATATTGTCTAAATCTGTTAATGAGCACTTCTCCTTTGCCAAGATAATCCATCCACCTCAATAAAAGCCACAATGAAAGGCCACTCTAAAATGTGCAGTTTTATCACACAGCACAATGCCACAGATGTCGCAAGTTTTGAGGAAGCCTGCAATTGGCATGCTGACTGCAGGAGTGTCCACCAGAGCTGTTGCCTGTAAAATGAATGTTCATTTCTCTACCATAAGCTGTCTCCGAAGGCATTTCAGAGAATTTGGCAGTACATCCAACCGGCCTCACAACCGCAGACCACGTATAAGCACACCAGCCCAGGACCTCCACATCCAGCACCAGCCACCCGGACAGCTGCTACAACAATCAGTTTGCATAACCAAAGATTTTCACTGTACAGGGCAGATGGCAGATAGCGTGTATGGCGTTGTGTGTGTGAGCGGTTTGCTGATGTCAACGTTGTGGATTGAGTGACCCATGGTGGCAGTGGGGTTATGGTATGGGGAGGTGTATGTTGTGGACAATGAATACAGGTGCATTTTATTGATGGCATTTTGAATGCACAGAGATACCTTGACAAGATCCTGAGGCCCACTGTTGTGCCATTCATCCAAGACCATCACCTCATGTTGCAGCATGATAATGCACAGCCCCATGATCTGTACACAATTCCTGGAAGGTGAAAACATCCCAGTTCTTGCATGGCCAGCATACTCACCGGACATGTCACCCACTAAGCATGTTTGGGATGCTCTGGATCAGTATATACGACAGCGTGTTCCAGTTCCTGTCAATATCCAGCAAGTTCGCACAGCCAGTGAAGAGGAGTGGACCAACATTCCACAGGCCACAATCAACAACCTGATCAACTCTATGCAAAGGAGATGTGTTGCACTGCGTGAGGCAAATGGTGGTCACACCAGATACTGACTGGTTTTCGGACCCCCCGGGCCCCCCCCAATACAGTAGAACTGCACATTTTAGACGGGCCTTTTATTGTGGCCAGCCTAAGGCACACCTGTGCAATAATCATGCTGTCTAATCAGCATCTTTATATGCCACACCTGTGAGGTGGATGGATTATCTCGGCAAAGGAGAAGTGCTCACTAACACAGATTTAGACAGATTTGTGAACAATATTTAAGAGAAATAGGCATTTTGTGTACATAGAAAAAGTCTTACATCTTTGAGTTCAGCTCATGAAAAATGAGGGCCAAAACAAAAGTGTTGCGTTTATAATTTTGGTCAGTGTATGTAAACAAACACTAGTTTATAAACTAGTTTCAGAGACTCATTTCATTCAATTACATTTATTGTTCTAACACCAGTGGCAATTAAGTAAATGTCTTGTTTTAAGAACTTAATTTCTACTGGACAATAATGTATATATGTATAAGGGCTGTTGATTGATTGAAAATAAATTAATAATTGTAGGGGTTTCTGTAATTAACCTTTAAAATTTGTTATAAATATATTTTTAAATGTGTCATTCATTCATTCTCAAGACAGAATTACCTGGACATTGTATTATGTCATATACACAGTTCTTATTTTGCTTATATTGTATTATACTGTCCCCATGGCATTTTCAAATGGAACTGAAGATAAAGCTATGACTGAAATAAAACTCTAAAGTTTCGTCCTCATATTTCTTTTCTTTGGAATAGATAAAGGAACAATATCAGTTAACGGGACCCATGACATAAACAGTCCATCTAACAAGGTAAAGATATGATATTTTACATTAAAATGTTCGTCATTATGAGATGTTCCAGTACATCTTGGATTTATTATTAATAAATTATTATTTTTTATACATTTCACAGGACAGGAATGGGAATCAGCTGCAGGACAAGATGTTAAATGAGGTACACCTTAAGAACTCTTTAAAATTGAAATATTGATGATGAAAATACTATCAACTACCAAACTATTTTACTATCCAAAAATACTATTCAAACTATCTAAACTATTGAAAGATAACTGTCCAAACTATTTGTGTTTGTAGGAGGTGTTACAAAGACTTGTGAACCTCAGCACTCAGCTTCATGCACTACAGGTGAGATTTAGATAGAGATATGTGGTAAATGGTGAGATTTTAGACAAGTATGTGCTCAATGACTCATTTTTGCTGCGTCTGTAGGCTGCAGTGATCAAGCAGGACTCATTCCTGGAGTTGTACATGCAGAAGGACTTGTGTCCCACTACAACAGCTCATGCTGTACCACGTGATGCTCTGCCGGAGTCAGGTGGTCCTGCGGGTACTCAAGAAGATTTGGCTGAGCTACAGCGCAAATACAACCTGCTCCAAGGGGAAGTGATCCGACTACGGGCCACCCAGGACAAGACGGGTGATAGAGCACCAAATAAGTTGGAAAAACAACTCCAAGAGCTGCGGCTTAAAGACACGAAGGACACACGTGACACGTTGATCTCACAGGAAACAGTGGCTCAGGTAGATGGCATGCAAGAGACAGTGACAGCTGACAGTCCCAGAGGTGAGTCCTCTTAAAAAATTTTTAGTTGTGTAGTGTTCCTTTCCCTTTTCTCCTCTCAGTTGTTAATTGCTATTTATTACTCAGGGAACATGCATCCTGCTTCTATTTCTTGATTCTTGTCCATGTTTTTGCAGTGGAGATAGGTGCAGGTGTATTGTTAATGAAAGTGAACCTATTAAAATTTATCAACAGTTATTTTTCTATTCACGTATTTTTATACAAATTTTGGAATATCACTTAAAAAAAAAGTATGCACTTAATTGAGGCAGATAATTTTTTTCTGTATTTTATACAAAAGCATGTGCATATAAACGATGATTGAAATACATTTACAGAATAAATTCCTTTATGCACAATACATAATGGCGTTTTAGTGCCATGTTAAAAAAAAAAGATTATGAGATTATGAGAAAGTTGGAATATTTCAAGAAGTCTAAATATCTTGAGAATAAAGTCAAAATTATGAGAATTAATTTGTAGCAATTACAAGATTAAAGTTATAATATTTTGAGAGTATATTCTAGCCTTTTGCACATGCAAATGGCCCAGTTTGGGAGCACTGGGAGACTTTCCAAAGTCTCATCTTTTAAAATCTGTCACAATTAATGAATGTATGTGTAACGCCACGCCAGCAGAGGGAGCCCTTACCCATTGACTGCCTGTTGCTGCTCCCTCTGCTGCTTCACTGGTAACTTCCTGTTTGGTGGCCATTTAAGGAGCCCTAAACCAAACAGGCTTTGCGAAGTATTGTTTTGCTGTGCGGACTCTACTAAGTGTTTTCTCTTGTTTCATTGCCTTGTTTTTGCCACGGTTTTGTTTCATGTCATAGTTTTGCCTTGTTTTGCCATTGTTTAGTTCTGTCTAGTTCATTGCCATAGTTTTTGCCTTGTTTCATTGCCTTGTTTATTTTGCTACTTTGACTGCCCTCTGGTATTTTGACGTTCTGCTTGTTTTCTGGATTACGCTATTGTTTTGCCCTGGTTTACTCTGTTTGTTTGGAGATCGACCCTGCCTATCTTGACTACGATCTGTGTAATAAAGCTCGCATATGGATCTATCATGCTTCCCTGGAGTCTCTGTTACAGAATACTTCGCCGCCCCAAAGATCCAGCAGCTTTTGGACACAGATCAGCCATGAACCCAGCATCACGCCTCCTCTGCCTGCGTCATGGTAATCGGGCTATAGAGGAGTATGTGGAGGATTTTTGTAATTTGTGCTATTTGGTGGACTTTAATGACGTTGCTCTGAAAGGTATTTTCTGTAATGGACTTAAGGACAATTTATATAACCTCATGCCAGACAATAGATGCTCGGCTACACTACAACAATACATTGACTGTGCACTCCGGTTGGCTGGTTCACCATTTACTGTGGGGATTGCTAATGAGGAACCCTGTTATCCCCCAGTATCTCCCAACCTTTCTGTCATGTCTGGAATAGTTAGTATCATGCCAGAACCCTCTCACGCCATGCCTGCCAAGCCAGCTCAAGTCACGTCCACCAAGCCAAAGCCTGTTCACATCATGCCTGCCAAGCCAAAGCCTGCTCATGTCACGTCCACCAAGCCTAAGCCTGTTCACGTCATGCCTGCCAAGCCAAAGCCAGCTCAAGTCACGTCCACCAAGCCAAAGCCTGTTCACATCATGCCTGCCAAGCCAAAGCCAGCTCAAGTCACGTCCACCAAGCCTAAGCCTGTTCACATCATGTCTTCTAAGCCAAAGCCTGCTCAAGTCATGTCCACCAAACCACAGCCTGCTCACGTCACGTCTTCTGCCCCAGGGCCTGCTCACGCCATGCCTGCCGCTCCAGGGCCTGCTCACGTCATGCCTGCCTGTCCAGAGTCTGCACCTGTCATGGCTGCCCTCCCCGAGCCAGTCCACAAGATGGCCGCCATCCCCGAGCCAGTCCACAAGATGGCCGCCATCCCCGAGCCTGTCCACAAGATGGCCGCCATCCCCGAGCCTTTTCACAAGATGGCCGCCATCCCCGAGCCTGTTCACAAGATGGCCGCCATCCCCAAGCCTGTTCACAAGATGGCTGCCCTGTCTGAGCCTCATCAAGTCAAAATCATCTCACCCAAATCTCATCTCGCCATGTCTGCTGCACCCAAAGCAAATCAAGTGATGTCTGAAGTCAAGTCAGGGCTACACTTTCTGTGCCAAGTCAAGATACAGCTGTTCTCCATGAGCCAAGCCAAGATACAGCTGTTCTCCATGAGTCAAGCCAAGATACAGCTGTTGTTCTCCATGAGTCAAGCCAAGATACAGCTGTTGTTCTCCATGACTCAACCCAAGATACAGCTGTCCT